>JAJOOF010003644.1:0-65760 GCA_029582545.1 Solanum lignicaule
TATATACAATAAAACTATATTTTTCAACCATATCTTTCATCTACAAATTTAAAAGTTAAACTCAAACCCAAACAATCAGTGTTTCTAGGTTAAAACTATAGATTATAATATACACTATATACGTTTATTTTTCAACAATGTCTAAAATTAAAAGCAAAAGAAAGACATACCATGGGTAGTGTTGGTCGGAAAATGGGAGGGGCAACCTTTCTACTCCTTTTCTTTTTAGTTTTTGCATCCTTTGCTTTAGATGATGACCCCACTTTCGTTTTCGATTTTCTCTTGGAAGAAGTTCGATTCGCCATTAATGCCGTTGCATGCAAGCTTTTAGATCTCTGTTCATTCAAGTTGGGGTGTTCAGATTCAAAAATTTGTTCATTGTTAGGTGTTATAAATTGAGAAATCCCAATATTAAAAGATGGATGATCCATTGTGACAAATAATCCAAAATCGATTGAAACAAAAAATTGATTTTGAAAGAAAAATGAAGAAGAATAATACCTATTTTGAACTTTGGGACTGTTGAATCGTTTGAAAATCCAATTGCTTTGAAAGCGGTAACTCATTTGGTAGTGGGAGAGATTATAGGCGAGATTTTGGGGGGTGAGGAAGATGGGTTTGGTTTCTTTCATAATAAAGTATCCGGAAAAGAGGAATTGGGGAAAAGTAGGGATTTTTGGATTTTTATGAAAGAGAAGGGATTAATTGATAATAGGTAAACATATGTAGTGTACTTTAGTAATTTTGCCTTAATATACTAATAGCTAAATGTGTCATCTGAAAATTTAAAATAGGCCCAAAATGTAAACCCATGATCCAAAAATCAAAAGAAAATCAATCCACTAACAAAAAATTCAAACATCTAAACTATTTTGAAGATCAAACACAACAAATAAGGCAGAAAATAAAAAAAAACAAAAAAGAAACAAAATTCAAGCAAAAACTTCAACATGATAAAACTTAAAGAACACTAACAAAATAATACAAATCCGACACCAAAACAACTTATATGGTTAAAAAAAAGTGATAATGACGGATTTGGATAGAGGATGAGAGGAGGTCATCGGAAAACTTCGCCGAATTTTTTTTGGACGAATTTTGGACATAAAATTTATATCAAAGGATAGCCCTTGAAGAGCTCTACACATCTATGTAAAGGGTATAGGATGGGAATGACCGAAACTTCGTAAATCTAAAGAAAAAAATGAAGATTTATGTTTGATTTTTCTTAGATATACGGAGTTTGGCTATGGATAAGTATGAATGGTTTGCAGATTTGTGTAGAGGAGGGTGAAAGGAAGAAATAGTAAAATTTTTGGAGATTTTTTTGATCAAGGGATGGTGACCGCTAGCGGCAGTGGCGGCGGTGGGGGTGGCCGCCCGGCGGCAGGTGGAAGCAAAGGTTAGAAGAAAATAAAATCCAAAATAAAAAATTTTGATTTTTTGGAGTTTTGTATATTTGGTAGGATCCCATAAGAGCCCTTGGATCAAAATATCATGAATGATTGAGATTCAATCTTGACCATTTCTATTGGACCGGGTCAAAATTGATTGGGCTATCAGAATTTGGTCTAAATCAGCCCAATTCAATCAAAATTGGGTCATTTGGGCAAGTAAAAAAAATAATACAAACAAAAACAAACAACCCAAAATACAAATAAAATATAAGAAAATACATTACTATATATTATAGGAGTAAAATAAACACGTCAAAAATTAGGTGTTCACAACATGCCCCTATTTGCTTGGAAACATGAAGAGTTTTCAAGCAAAGAAAGTGAACGAAGTGGCTAATTTTTGACTATTTCAAACTCCGATGAAGCCATTTTGAAAAAGATGACCGAACCTTGCTTTAGAGGTTGCCTACATATCCTTGATTAAAAGGAAATCAGGTCAGACCGAAACTATCAAAAATTGTGGTCAAAAGATTGCTTCATATTGCTTGTCATCATCTACTGTCTACAGTTACAAAGAAAAGAGCTAGAAAACTATGTCTCTCTACATTATAAGAGTTACAAGATACCTACTTGATGTTTTTTCTAAGGGTCTCGTCTTGATCTTCGACTTGCTCTGTGCGTTATCTATGAGATTAATCTTCATGCTCTCTTGGCGGTCTGTGGATCATTCTCAGGTGCATGTTTTAACTTGAGTTGGCGGTTGAAACTAAAAATCCAAGATCACAAAATGAAGTACCCAAAAAGGATGTGTTTCATTTAGGGAAGAAAAAAAATAAGAATCTTGAACAAGGACGTATAACCCTAGAAACAAAAGGAGAAATGAGGCGTATTGCCTTGAGAGTTTCAAATAAGACGTTTTGTCTTTGTGGATTGACCTAAGATTGGGTGTATCACCCAAAAATGGAAATATGGTGCATATAACCCATGAATGCTGGTGTGTATTGCCCATGAATGCTGGTGCGTATTGCCCAGGATATGCATATGATGTGTATTGTCGATGAATAGAGAATTGATGCGTATTGCATGTGAATAAGGACTGGTGCGCATTGCACATGGAAGAATACTAGTGTGTATTGCACATGAATGCAATATCGATGCGTATTGCATGGGATTTGGATTGGTACATCATGCTCCTAAAATAAAGACTAGTACATTTTGCACGTGAATAAAGGACGAGTGTATATTTGCACGAAATTCAGATTGGTGCGTATTGCACGAAATTTAGACTGGTGCGTATTGCACATGAATAAATGATGGTACGTATTGCACATGAATAAAGGACGTGTGCGTATTGCACGGAATTCATATTGGTGCGTTTTGCCCGAAGCTCTCGAATTGAGAGATAAGAATACAAATAGCATGAGATGAAACAACAAGCATGTGAATACTTTGGAGAACTTTCTTTTTGTGATGTTTCATTTTTGTTTTGTAATCCCGCATTTTCTTTTGTTCCTGTGTTGAGCAAAAGAAAAAGAAAATTGTTAGTTTAAAGTGGTGGTTGGTTTGTGGCCTTGATGCTCCGATGACTTGACCATATTCCTGACCAATTTCTCCAACTCTACTCCAAATTCTTTGTTGAACAACCTTAAAAGCTTCCTCTTTGTCAATTCAGGGGCCTTGATCTTTTTGGTACTACCAAATATCACGGTGCAACTGATGTCCCAAAGAATGAATTTTCCTTTTGATTTTTTTTTCATGACTTAAGAGACTATATCGTACCCTTCGCGAGTTTTTAGTGAAGATCTGAGGCGTTTTTAGTCCTTGCTCGATGGCATGTCAACTCGTATACTCAACTTTACTTTTGGGAACCCGCAGTAAGCTTTGCAATCTTTTATCTTATTTTGTCAAGAGATTATACCGAAAAGGCTAGAAAAATATTAGACTTAAGAGTGTGAAAGATTGGATCAAGAAAGACTATAAACTTAAGGGAGGGCATTCCTTTTTGAAGAAAAATGAGAAAGAGAACTTATCTGGAGGTATATGTCGATTTTGAGTGAATAATGACATGCACTTTGGACTTGACCCCTGATCCGTTTGAGTTGTCTAGTTCTCAAAACCTGAATCATTATCCATTTAAAACTGATCTATGTATACTTCATGCAGAGGTATCGAGAAATGATCATCTTTGCAGTTTTCTCCCAAGATGCCCGCATGGGTTTTCACCGATAAGATCTTTTCTCTTGTCGTCTTATGGTGCCTATGAAGGTTTTCACTAATGAAACTCTCTCATTTCTATTTTCTTTTACTTATGGTGCCCACAAGGTTTTTCACTCATAAGTTTTTTTTTTCACTCAACAATGTTGTCTCTGATGATCAATTGTCCGTGCAAGACACATTGAATCTATCATTCTTAGAGTTGATCAAAATGTCGGTTGCTAGAATAAAATGATAAATGGAATTACAATTTGATACTATTCTATCAAAATAAAATTAAATAAAACATGCCCCAGTTTTCTATAAATACTGGAATATTTTTTTTTGGTATGACCAAACCCTAAAGGGTTGCCTACGTATCTTTTCGGAATCAGGTCAAATATAGTTCAAATTTTCAAAGAGAGGATTTTTGTTTTGTTGTTTTTTTTTGTTTTTTTTAAAGAGATGCCTTTGTTCTCTCAACTATAGACTTGCCATAGTATCTTAGAACACATTAGATGTAGTATCTTTTTACTGCGTCCGCATTAACAATCATGCTTGTGATTTTTCCCTCCACGTCCGTAAGGTGCAATACTCATTTGGAAAACACTTCCTTGATAAGATATGGACCTTGCCAATTTGGGGCAAACTTTCCCTTGGCTTCTTCTTGGTGCGGGAGAATGCGCTTTAAGACCAGTTGACCTACTTCAAAGTGTCTTGGGTGCACCTTTTTGTTGTATGTATGGGCCATCCTTTGCTGATATGACTAACCAAAACAAACGACCATCAATTGTTTCTCATCTATTAATGTGAGCTGCTCTAGTCGGGTTTTGACCTATTCAATATCTTCAATTTCAGCCTCGACAATAATTTGAAGAGATGGAATTTCGACTTTCGTTGATACCACAACCTCAGTACTATACACCAACAAATAAGGAGTTGCACCAATCGAGGTGCGCACTGTTGTGGGGTATCTCAAAAGTGCAAAAGGTTGCTTCTCATGCCATTGTCTGGTGCCTTGAACCATCCTCCTGAGAATCTTTTTGATATTCTTATTGGCAGCCTCCACAGCTCCGTTGGCTTTTGGTCGGTATGGAGTAGAATTGTGATACACAATTTTGAACTGCTCACATACTTCTTTCATCAAATTGCTATTAAAGTTTGCAACATTATTTGTTATGATAGCTCTTGGGATACCAAATCGACAAATGATGTTCGAATGGACAAAATTCACGACCGCCTTCTTAGTGACTGCTTTAAAAGTGATCGCCTCCACCCATTTGGTAAAGTAATCAATTGCGACAAAAAATAATTGATGTGCATTAGAAGCTTTTGGCTCAATTGGTCCGATGACATCCATTCCCCATGCAACAAAGGGCCAAGGAGCGGCCATGAGGTGTAACTCTGAAGGAGGTGAATGAATGAGATCACCATGAATTTGACACTGATGGCATTTTTTCACAAAGCGAAAGTAATCTCGTTCCATGGTAAGCCAGTAATATCCTCCTCGAAGTATTGTTTTCACAAGGACATATCCATTCATGTGTGGTCCACATACCCTAGAATGTACTTCATTCATGATTTTCTCGGCTTCTTCAGCATCCACACATCTCAACAAGTTCATATCCGGGGTTCGTTTATATAAAACTTCCCCACTAAAAAAGAAACGACTAGCCAGACGTCTAATAGTTCTTTTTTGTCTTCCATTGGCATGTTTGGGACATTTCCCTGTCTTTAAAAATTGTTTGATGTCTAGGTACCATGGATCACCATCTGGTTCTGCTTCCGCTGTGTTACATTAGCCATGTCGGTCCCGAACTTGAATCTCCAAGGGAGTGATGTAAGTGTTTCCAGGATAAGGAAGCATTGAGGCCAAACTAGCCAAGGCATCTGCCAATTCATTATGAAATCTGGGGATATATCTAAACTCGATGGACTTGAACCTTTCGCTAAGATCTTCCACACATTGTTTGTATGGAAGAAGCTTGAGGTCTCGAGTTTTCCATTCGCCTTGAGCTTGCCGAATAATCAAATTAGAATCTTCCAACACAATCAATTCTTGCACACCCAAATCTATTGTCATATTTAAACCTATGATGCAAGCTTCATACTCTGTTTGTTATTTGTACAGAAGAAACGAAGTCAAGCTGTTGCCGGGTAATGCTACCCCGTCGGTGATAAGAGAATTTCCCCAATCCTTGTGCCTTTTGCGTTGATTGCTCCATCAAAGTATAATTGCAAGACTTGATTTTCATCTGGATCTACTTCTTCAACTAAGTTAATCTCTTCATCTGGAAAATATGTATCCAAGGGTTCATAGTCGCCATCGACTGGATTTTCTACCAAGTGGTCTGCCAAAGTTTGAGCTTTCATTGCAGTTCGAGTGACATATATAATGTCAAATTCAGTGAGCAACATTTGCCATTTTTCGAGTCTGCCATTTGGCATTGGCTTCTGAAAAATGTACTTCAAAGGATCCATCCTAGATATGAGGTAAGTTGTGTAGGACAAAAGGTAATGCCTTAACTTTTGAGCTACCCAAATTAGGGTGCAAGATGTCCTTTCGAAGAGTGTGTACTTGACCGCATAACTAGTGAATTTTTTGCTCAAGTAGTAGATAGCTTGCTCTTTTCTGCCTGTGGAATCGTGTTGACCGAGAACACACCCAAAGGAATTATCTGTCACTGAAAGATATAAAAAGAGAGGCCTATCAAGTTTCGGCGGGACCAATGCGGGAGGGTTGGACAAATACTCCTTGAGTTTTTCAAAAGCTTGTTGACAATCCTCCGTCCATCTGACAGAAACATCCTTTTACAAAAGTCTAAAAATGGGCTCATAAGTGGTTGTGAGTTGAGCAATAAACCTGTTAATGTAGTTCACCTCCCAAGTAGACTCATGACTTCGGTCTTATTTTTCGGGGGTGGCAAATCTCGAATGGCTTTCATTTTGGAAGGATCCAATTCGATTCCCCTTCTGCTGACCATAAAATCGAGAAGTTTTCCAGATGGAACTCCAAATGCAAATTTTGCTGGATTAAGCTTGAGATCATATCTTTGCACTCTTTCAAAGAATTTTCTCAGATCTTGCACATGGTCAGCTTGTGTTTTAGACTTGATGATTACATCATCGACGTATACTTCAATTTCATTGTGCATCATGTCATGAAGCATGGTGGTCATAGCCCTCATGTAAGTTGCCCCAACATTTTTAAGACCAAATGGCATGACCCTGTAGCAATAGGTTCCCCATGGAGTTGTGAAAGCAGTTTTCTCAGTGTCCTTTTCGTCCATCAAGATTTGATGATACCCCGCATAGCAGTCCACAAAAAATTGAATTTTGTGTTTGGAACAATTATCAACTAGAATGTGGAAGTTAGGCAAGGGAAAGTTGTATTTTGGACTAGGTTTGTTCAAATCCCGAAGTCAACACAAACTCTTAAATTCCATCCTTTTTCGGCACAGGAAACAACATTTGCCAACCAAGTAGCGTAACGAATGGCTTGGATCACATTTGCATTTAGTTGTTTCATGATTTATTCCTTGATTTTTTCACTCACATCCGATTTGAATTTCCTTCTTTTTTGTTGGACGTGTGGAAAATCAGGATGAGTGGGCATCTTATGAACCACTAAATTAACACTCAAACCTGGCATGTCATCATAGGACCAAGAAAACACATCTTTGTATTCAAACAAAAGTTGTATTATGGCATCCCTAATTTCTTTCTTGAAATGAAGACTTATATTTATTTCTTTGACTTCCTCACTACTTCCCAAATTGATTGCCTCAGTTTCACTAAGGTTAGGCTTAGGTTTGTGCTCAAACTGTTCCAATTTCCTATTAATTTCCCTCAAAGCCTCTTGTTCATCATATTCAATCTCTTGACTCAGTAATTCAAGAATAAACAACTCTTTGAGATCTGGGAGTGAATTCCGCATGCATGTCATGTTATCAAAGCTACCATTTATAGAACTGAAAAATGGAGAATTAGAATTAGGGGAGGGAAAAAATACAAAAATTTACTATGAAACTGTAATTTCATTTCATTGAAATAAAAAAAAGGATAGAAGGGTTGACATAAATACAAAACACTTTCAAATTTTCGGATCACAACCCTGACAAAAACAAAATAAAAAAGAGTAGCAAAACAAACTACCATGACTCCTTCCTTATGGGGAAAGGAGTGGCTTCCCAGTTGTTTAGCTCAACACCTGAGCCCATGAGCTGCACATTGGCATAACTTGTACCTTCACCAACTTGGACCATGTTTACTTCACAAAACAACTGACTGAGATCCTGGATAACTTCTTCAGTGTCTTCATGAGTAAAGGAAACTTCCATTTCTGTACCTTGAGGCTTGATAAATGAATGAGAAATATGGGGAATCGGTTGTGGCAGCGCCCAATCAGTCCTTTTGTGGTTCTTAACCTTATCTCTATTTCTCTTGCTTTGTTTGTATATGAGGCCTGAGGTGCCTTGGTTTCCTAAAAGAGTAATGGGATCCACGATTCCTTGCGAACATAGTCCCAAACCTTTACTAGGTTGATAACCATATTTGAGCATTGTCATTTCTTCTATTGAAGAAGAAGAAGAGAGACATGGTTGGATGATTGGATCTCCTTTTTTAAAGCGATCGATTGATACGACCTCAAAAGACTGGTAAACAACAAAATCACATCCTTCTTTTGCCTCAATGTATGGAATGGATGGATCTCTGTAAATAGGTAAATTAGCTTCCCCATGCACAATGATTTCCTGATGGTCGTATTCAAACTTAACAACTTGATACAGAGTTGATGGGACTGCCCGAGCCATGTGGATCCATGGCCTTCCCAATAGAAAATTATAAGATGCGTCCATGTCCATTACTTGGAACACAATCATAAAGTCCACCGGTCTAATTGTCATATTTAAGTTGATTTCACTAATGGTATCCCTCCTTGAGCCGTTATAAGCTCGAACAAATACATTGCTGGGGCGAATTCTATCAGGGTTAATTTTCAAGCTTTGCAGCATAGAGTGAGGACATATGTCTACCCCTGATCCCCCATCTATCATGACCCTCTTTACATAGTACCCTTCACATTTCACTGTAAGAAGCAAAGCTCTGTTTTGTCCAGCTCCCTCCGTGGGCAACTCATCATCAGTGAAAGTGATGGTGTTCGACTCGAAGATGCGCTTGGCCATTTTCTCTAACTGATTTACTGTGGTCTCCTTCGATACATGTGCTTTATTCAAAATTTTATTCAACACACGACAATGCTCTTCTGAATGCAAAAGTAGAGACAATAATGAAATATGTGCAAGGGTTTTCTTCAATTGTTCCACAACAGAGTAATATGGAACCTTAATCTTTTTTAGAAACTCTTCTGCTTCTTCCTCAGTAACTGCTTTCTTTAGTGGTACTTGAATATTTTGAGTCATCTTCCCTTTTCTTAATTCTTCTAGAGAATAACATCTTCTAGAGCGTGTCAGCCCTCCTGCTTCAGCAACCTCTTCAACAATCTCCTTTCCTCGGTAAACCACAACGATTTTGTTATAGTTCCAAGGGAAAACCCTTGAATCAGTTATCGGAAGTTGTTGGACGGGCTTAACAAAGATAGGTTCTTTCAACTTTGCCAAGCAACTTTGTTCTTGTTGTGTTAATGAAAAGCCTTTTGATACATACAACTTCGGCATACCCACTCGAAGATTAACACCTTTCACACTCAAAGATGCAACTGGTTCTAAATTCTTTATCGACTTGTCTTCCTTTCCGATCTTCCTAAAAAACTTTCCCATTTTGCCAAGGAGTTTGTACTCTTGATCATCACAAATCATACCCACTAAATTGTTTTGAATTGGAAGTGGGTTATTAGTCATATTGGGAGTGTTTTGATCATTCGTCACAATGACCACTCCATGATCGATTAGCTTCTCTATCGCCCCCTTCAAGGTCCAACAATTATTAGTGTTGTGTCCTGGGGCCTCTGAATGATACTCACATCTTTCATTGGCCTGAAACTTGGAGCATTTAGATTCAGATGATGTGGTGGGATAGACTCAATCACTCCTATCTTTCTTAACTTTTGAAACAAGCTGAAGTATGACTCTCCCAATGGAGTGAATTTCTTTTTATGTCCCTACTCTTGAGCATAATTTTGCGTAGGAGGAGGGTTGTAAGGGACCTGATAGGGTGGTTATTGTGGGCGAAGGTTTCCTTCAGTAGGGGCCCGAAAATGTGGGTGATTGGGAGAATGCACATATGAATGAGCATTGAAGATCGTGTATGGAGATGGAGATACTGGATATTGAGGGACATAAGGGTAGTAATGCTGAGGATAGCTAGATTGTCCCTGAACTGGTGGATAAGAACAATTAGAATTCCTTTGAGCAATTCTTGACCCTGATGCTAGCGAAGAAACTTCGTCTTTTCTTTTGCGATTTCCAAAACTGCCTGAACCACCTTGAATGGCCTGTGTGGTAGCTTTGATTGCCGCCTGGCACACGATACTTCCTGTTTTGAGACCACTTTCGACCATTTCTTCAATTTTGATTGTTGTGTGAAATAGTCTTTCCATTGTGGCTGTCAAGCGGTGGAAGTAGTCAGGATCTTGAGCCTCTATGAAGATATCAACCAATTCTTGCTCATCTAATGGTGGTTTGACCCGGGCTACTTTTTCCCTCCATTTGATAACATTCTCTCTGAAGATTTCATTTGGCTTCTTTCTCATATTAGAGAGTGTATTTCGATCTGGCATAATATCGACATTGTACTGAAATTGTCTAACAAAATCTTGACCCATATCATCCCAGATGTGCCAGTGGGAGATCTCTTGGTCTATAAACCATTCTGAGGTAACACTTGTCAGGCTTTCACCAAAATAAGCCATGAGTAGTTCCTCTTTACCCCCTGCATCCCTAAGTTGATTGCAGTATCTCTTGAGGTGAGCTATGGGATCACCGTGCCCGTCATACTTATCAAACTTAGAGGTTTTGAATCCAGGTGGCAAGTGGACATTTGGGAACATACATAAGTCTTTGAACGCGACACTTTTGTGCCCTTCTAGCCCTTTCATACTTTTCATGTGTTGCTCGATGCTTTTCATTTTTTTCAACATTTCCTCTTGCTCTGAGCCTTGAGTGGGCCTCTCAACATAAATAGGGGAGCCAACTTGTACAGATTTAGGGGCCCCAAATGCTATCCCAGGAGTGTAGTACTGCTCTAGATGGGCGGTGAACTGTCCCTCTTGAGATGATCTCTGCGTCACAGTTGGTTGTGGGAGAGTATTAACCGGTGCAGTTGTCGTGACAGTGGGATTATTCCTGAATGGTATGCCTTGATGGAGTGTTGTTGATGGTCCATCCCCACAATTATCAAATGGACCATACCTTGGAGGGAAGAAAGAATCTGATATTGGGACCTGAGAAGATGAAGATCGGATACTAGTAATCTAAGGAAAACCAGGAATAGACGTTGGTGGTTCTTGGCCATTGACCCAGGCTTGCCACAATTGTGCCATAACATGTCTCAATGTATGATTTTCTTCAACAGTGGCTGACTTTCTTGTCGTTGAATCAAGTGGAGCATCCACCGGGTTCACCACAGTTTCAGTATTGGTTGTCATTGACTTTCTTACCTTAGACCTGGTAAAGTACGGGTGTTCTGCCAGTTTACCACAAACCTACCACCGAAAGCTTACTAAACTAAAGAGAAATGAACAAACTTGTTAATCATAGTAACATGAGTTTGGAAGGCCATTGTCTCATCCACTTTTGCTTTTCTCATTGTCTTTTTTATTTTTTCTCTTCTTTTAAAAAAAAAAAAGTTTTGATCGAACCCTTTGGAGGTTGCCTACATATCATGTCGCCGCATGAATCAGATCATTACGTAATTTTGAAATTTAGAAAACTCAACAACATTAATTTAGACAAGGAAAACCGAACCCTTTCATTCATTTCCAAAAGACTTTTAAACAAAACGACAAAACCAAGGGGTTTAAACACAACTATGATCAACATGATCTCTTTGAAAACCAAACTTTATACTAAAACACTGAGTCTTAAACAAAATAAGATGAAACAAACAACCAAAAATAGCTAAACTCTTCTTCAGTCTTCTTCATCTTCCTAGGGCTTTCGTTGTCCTCCCAAGGTCTCATACAAATTCAACAACACCTTCAACAGATGGGGAACAATGGCCCGTGCTTGCTCAGCCACTTCTGGATCATTCCTACTACGATGATATTTAATAACATAGGAGGTTTGTTTCGCCAGCTGATGAACTTGAAGCCTTGCCCTTCCTATATTTTCATGGGATTTATTCAACCAAACCTGATATTCACAAGGATTGTTCCTTAAGAAGGCCTCTTGCTCCTCTGCTGCTTCAAGTTGATGGCGAAGTGATGCTCTCTCAATGGTCATTTGTCTTTGCCCCTCTTCGATATCGACACAATGACTAATTTTCCTTTTATGTTCTTCTAACTGTGCTTTAAGTTGATCATGTAAATGCACCCAACATGACCTTTCTTTCTCAAATTTCTCCTTTTACCGCTTAAGTTCTCCCTTTTGATAGTGCACGACCTCTTCAGATGCCACTAAGTCCCTCTTCAATCGAGAAATCTCAAAGCTCTGCTCCCGTTTTATTTGACGGGCCAAGTGAATTCTACTATCCATCTCTTCCTCTAACCGAGCTAATTTCCCCTCTGTATGCTTCAATTCCCCCTCCACATCTTGTAACTCCAATTGGTGGTTTCTTCCTCTTTGGAATTGAACTTCTTGTCGAGCAATGGTGGCTTTGGCCTTCTCTAACTCTTTTTCCAACTATCTTATGATGCGCTGGTCTTTTTTTTTCCTGTTGGATCCTTCGAGAGTGTTACCAAATGTCATTGGTTCACGAAACCACGATAGGTACCCATGAACCACTTTTCCTTTATCTTGCTCCACAACCATTTCACTTTGCTCAGAAATTATACTCGCGTACCAGATCTTCAGAATATCTTCGCTATTAAAGGCAAAATCTGGTGGGGTGTCAAATACAAATCTACTCATATCATCATTTGGTGGGATTTATTGAACTCTAGACAGTTGACACATAACCCGAAGTGGGGCATATGGTTGAACACCTCTAAGCCCAATCAACACAAGAAACGAGATACCTGTAGACATGCAAATGACATCTTTAGCTGGGAACCAGTAATAATTCCATACTATTTTATCAGACGTGATCACCGAAAGTTTCTCTTCACACACTAAAATTCCTTTTGGAAAATTGATTTTTGCTTCCCTTTACTTATGGGAGGAAACATAATTACACCAATCTGGAGTGAACCTGGGCGCATGATCATGGTGATAAAGATGTTCCAAAAATCATATTTGCAGCAAGATGTTACAGCCTTCAAAGTACATTTCCCCATTTATGCATTTAGTCAATGCACGAAACATATCTGCCAGGATCATAGGAATAATAGTAGGACTTTTCATGTTGGTCAACACCTTCACCACCCCAGCCAAACGAATATCGATATGCTTGTCTCGTTTGGGGAAAACAATGAGCCCAAACACGCAACCATGGAGGCAAAACATCCATTCACCTTCCAAGCCTCTGCCCCCCCTTGGTTGCTAAGTTGGTTCCAGTAGTTTTTAAATCTATCCTTTTGGCCGTACCTCTCGTATAGAAAATCCAGCGAGACCCACTCATTTTTCAAACTCTCCTTCTCTATTTGGTTGATCTTGAGAAGTTCCAGGATCTTTTTGGCATCTATGTTCTTTGGCATTATAGGTTTTTATTGCGGAGATCAGCACCCCAAAAATTGGACTCTTTCCCATGAAGCTGGCGATTTCTTCCAAAGTTGATGTCATTTCAAAGTAAAAAAATCGAAATACGTTATTTTTTGGATCCCATAAAGGAATCAATGTTTCGATCACATCCCTTCTTGGGTCAATCTCCATCTGATGTACTAGATGTCCCAAATATTCTTTTACTCTCCTTTGCTCATAACTCCCTGTGTTTGTCCACCATTGCCATAGATCTTTGGGTATTGTGTCAACAATCATGAATTCTGGAATCCCTTTACTTCTAGGCTTTTGGAACCCTATCCTTTGGTCGGAGGTGCCATTTGTACCTTTGAATGTAATCTAATTAAAGTTTTATCACAAACTCTCATCAAGGGATGAAAGAAAAGTAAAAAAAAGATTTTTTATATTTTTTTTCTAAAGAAAAGACAAAATACCCCTTTTGTACAATCACCAAACCCAAGAAGGGATGCCTACGTATCTCATTTTAGTGAGAATCAGGTGTGCGTAGTTCATATAAAAAAAACTCACACTTGAAAGATCACCCCTTTTATTTCAACCTCTTTTTTTTTAAAAAAAAATAAAATTAAACTAACAAAGCTATTTTAAAGTTGGTCAATAATGTAAAGGCCTTCTAAAAAATGAACATGTTGGTCTAGAGTGGATACCTATCTTAGCTTCGCTAGGTCAAATGCACATGATGCAAATAAACGTAGCCTAGTAGGAATAATTTTTGCTAGATTTAGCACTTTATATGGAAGGTGTCTAGACTGGCTTTACTCGAGTGGACAACTCGAGCCAGGGAGGGTCAGTGTACCGATAGTAGAGCTATTCCAGCTTAACTGGTGGTCCAAACCCGCCTAACATGTGTGACAAACTTTGAACCAGGAGTGTAACGAGACACTGACTCATCCTAGACAGAAGTCCTGTGGAGCGTATCCGCACACACAGTGTATAAAAAAAATTCCAGAGACTCAGAGGGTGTGCGAGAGAAGACAAATTATATACAATAACACAATATCAAAATAATGAATCATTGAAATAGCACAATTAGCCAACAAACACAAAATTAATCCAAATAATCAAAATAATCAAATATAGTCAATGTACAAAGCTCAAATTCTAGAAGAAATCCCTAGCAGAGTCGCCAGATCTGTCACACCTCTTCCTTTTTTACAATTGTTAAGGATGTGACGATTTTTTTTAAAAAAAAAAGTAAAAGAAAAAGGATTTTTTTTAGAGTCGCCACTTGAAATTGAGATTTTTAGGTGTTTCAAGTCACCTGGTAATTTCTAATTTAAAAGAAAAAAAACTCTTTATTTTTAGATTACGAAAACAGAGATTGGATAAGCAATTCTATTAACCGGAGGGAAGGTGTGAGGCACCCCCCGAGTCCCGTGGTTCTAGCACAGTCGCTTTATTAACTCATGTTTGGCTAAAATAATTTTTCGATAAAAAATATAATTTTGTGTTAGTTACTAATTTTTTTAAAAAAAAATGATTGGCCTAGGATCGTGACCGCACACAAGAGCTTTTCTTTTTAGAAAAAATACACACCAAGGGTCATAACCGAATAAATGGTGGTATTTAATATTTTATTTTATTTTTTAAAAAAAAGACTGATAATTAATGACTAAAATTTTAGTTAATAATGAAAAAAAAATTAATGAATAAATGAACTTGTTGCAACATATTGATATCAAAATGATCTTTTTTTTTTTTTTGCAAATTGCTAATTAATGAATAAGAAACAAATATATATATATATATATATATATATATATATAAGTATCACTACTTGACAATAACAACAAAAGAAAAAAAAAGTTTTTCTTTTCTAAAAAAATAAAATAATACTAAGCCCCCTTTAAAATCAAGTAGTGATATACTAATTTTTTTCATATTGATACAATTTTAGAAGAAGACTTTCTACTCTCTATTTTTATGATTTTTTCTTCTTCTAATTTTTCCTCTTCTCTTCTTTTTTCTTCTTCCTTTTTTGCTGTTCTTTTCTTTCTTGTTCCTCCTTGAAATGAAAAAATAATGGGTTTAAATAGATGGTGAATATTAACACCACTCTTCTTGAAACCTTAAGAGCCAATGCATGCATTAGACTCTTTGCATTCCTAATGTGCCACCCAAGATGACCAATAACATTTCTTTTTTTTTCTTTTTATTTTTCCAAGATAAGATTAATTTATAGACTGCACTGCCAATTTAAATGACCTATTTCTTTTATTCATTAATTGAATAATAGTTAAATGGGTCATCTGAAAATTTAAAATAGGCCCAAAATATAGACCATTTGATCAAAACCCAAAAATCAAAAGAAAATCATCCCACTAACACAAAATCCAAACATCTAAACTATTTTGAAGATCAAACACAACGAATAAGGTAGAAAATAAAAAATAAAAAATAAAAACAAAATTCAAGCAAAAATTTCAACATGATAAAACTTAAAGAACACTAACAAAACAATACAATTTCGGAACCAAAATGACTTATATGGTTAAAAAAATATGATAATGACGGATTTGGATAGAGGATGAGAGGGGGAAAAGATTGACATAAATTTTTGGGTGAATGGTCGGTCGCCGGAAAACTTTGCCGAATTTTGAACATAAAATTTATATCAAAGGATAGCCCTTGAAGAGCTCCACACATTTATATAATGGGTATAGGATGGGGATGACTGAAACTTCGTAAATCTAAAGAAAAAAGTGAAGATTTATGTTTGGTTTTTCTTAGATCTACGGAGTTTCGCTATGGCTAAGGATGGATGATTTGTGGATTTGTGTAGAGGAGGGTGAAAGGAAGAAATGGTAAAATTTTTGGAGATTTTTCCGGCTAAGTGTTGGTAACCGCCGGCGGTGGCGATGGCCGGCCGGCGGCAGGTGGAAGCAAAGGGGAGAAGAAAATAAAATCCAAAATAAAAAATATTGATTTTTGGAGTTTTGTATTTCTGGTAGGGTTCCATAAGAGTCCTTGGATCAAAATATCATGAATGGTTGAGATTCAATCTTGACCATTTCTATTGGATCAGGTCAAAATTGATTGAGCTATCATAATTTGGTTTAAATCATCCCAATTCAATCAAAATTAGGTCATTTGGGCCAGTAAAAAAAACAATACAAACAAAGACAAACAACCCAAAATACAAATAAAATATAAGAAAATACATTACTATATATTATAGGAGTAAAATAACACGTCAAAACTTAGGTGTTCACAACACCGTATTTTAATCCACAATATACCTCAATATATATCATTTTATATATGGATCTGTTAAATTTTCACAAATATTTTTTACATCCAAAATGTGTACATTTCTTGCAGTGTAGGCGTTCAATAGGTATAAGGTTGAATGAGTGTCCAAGTGAAATATTCAGACACCTTTAAGAGGCCCTTGATGACTTAAGTCCATAAGATACTGTTGGAATTATAAAAGTGAAGATCAAAGTTGAAATCATTTTATTTCTCTATTGTGCACAAGACATGTGACCAATAACTGACCTCAATCCAGAATATTTCATAATTTTATTTTTCCTCTTTTCATGAAAACATTTATTAATTTTTCTTCTAATTTATTAATTGCAAATAATAGTTTGTTATAGGCTTAGCAAAAGAGAATATGACATGTGTACAATTAGTTAGGATTTTGATTTGTTGTATTTCTCATATATACATTTATTGTGTAGAGAAGAAATAAACAAAAGAGTTTCAACTCTCTTTTTTTTAATCCATTTTATTCTCAAATAGTATCAGAGCAGTAATATTGATCCCTACTCTCTTCATTTTTTTAGCCATGCCGCATAGTAGTGAAACAACTGCTACAACTACAACTCCTATTGAACCAAGTAATCCATCTCACCCCTTTTTGTTATCTCCTAATGATTCCCAGAAACTTTGTTGGTGAACTGAGTCTTCGATGCAAAAAGCTTTGATGGATGGAAATTGTAACAACCCAAAAATTTCTAAGGCAAGACTCGAATCCTTCTTCATTGTGAACGTGATTTTTCGAGTGATTTTTAATTTTCTTAGGTGTTAAGGTCACCAGATGTAACTCCTTTAGTTTAAAAAAGAACTTAAAAGAAATTTGTTCAAGTCACCCATCCGTTTTTTTAAATTTTAGGTCAACTTCATGTCAACTTCAAACGATCATATCTTTTAGCACATAAAGAGTTAGGTGGCCCATGACCTATCAAATTTAAGGTATTCGAGTCCGCTTTCCAACACCACAAATTTTTGCCTCAATCAGAGTTCTGAGTAAAAAATTATGACTGATTTACTAGAGACGATCTAACCTGGCAGCAGCACCGCGATGGCTCCGCGTTACAGAGTGAATATAGACCTCACTATCCGCTGGAAAAATATTCTGACTTGCAACTCATCTAATTTATTTCTTTAAGGGTATTTTAGTCTTAATCCTTAGAAGGTCATCTAAATTACCTTAAATGTGTAGAAAAAATAGTTTTGGTAATCAGACCCTCTCATTTACTCCTAAATTTCTACACTCAAGCACTTCAAAAAACGCTAAGTCTAGGGTTCATCTTACAAGATTCTCCTTCAAGTTTCTTCAAGAACGTTGTTCTTCTAGGTATGTAAGCTTTCATAGTGTTGAGTTTGTTCGCCCTCACGCCAATCATGTGAATTTCATCCATAAATTCGTTCTTAAAGTTTATTGATTGAGATTGTTGATGAAGTTCTTGAGGTTTTAGCTCCGCTCTTTAATAATGGAGTCTTGTTGAGTTCTTGAGGTGAGGGGTCTTGCGAATGTGTGTTATTCTTGATGAACTTTGTGTGGGTTTCATTGAAAACGTTATGAGTTTATGAAATTCGTGAAATTGGGCAATGAAATTGCATTGAGTATGAATTGAATCGAGTTTGAGAGAGGAAGAAAAGATTGGGTAAATATTTGCGCTCAGGTCCGCACAGCGGAGGCGCTTATGATTTTCTCTATCCAGTCAATCACCCCCTCTCCGCGTCGTGGAGAGGATACATAGTCCCCTGTCTGAAAAAATTTTCGTGACAAAAAATAAAATCATTCTCTGCGTCGCGCTAGTGCTTTCCAATTCATGTTATCGCTTTCTTCTTATTACTATTATCTAAGCTTTCATTAATCATTGGGAGATCCTATATCCTAATCATAGCTCTTAAATTTGACATTTCAAATTAGTAAAGTTAAGAGTAAAGTCCAAGAGATCATTTTGAGTCATTTTGAGAAGTCTTTTGTATTCAACCATAGCTTTGAGCTAAGTCTCGAGGAAGTAAGTATGAGAATAAGTAGAGTTGTATTCATGAGTCTACATTTCTAGTAAGATCCTTGAGTTGAGTCGTTCATACCCATAATTCTGCATGAACTCTATGAATGGAGTATTCTTGAGAGGAGTAGTATCGTGGAGTTCTGAGTTCTTGAGTTGTGAGTATTGAGTTTTCTAAATGGTTATTGAGATCCTTGAGTTGGTTCGTTCATGTCTATATTTCAACAGTAACCCTATTTTGAGTTATAAGTCTTGATGAGTCTTTGAAAGTCATTTATTGTGTTTTAAATTGAGTTTTGAGGAAGTAAAGAAGAGTTTGAGAAAGAGTATAAAGGAACTATGTATTTCCCAATTCTTTCATTTTTTACATGAAGAAATAGAATATTATTTTGAGAAAAGAGAAACTTTGATTTCTAAATGAGTTATGAGTTCAAAGATATTTCAAGAGCAGTTACCTCTTTTATGAGGGTAGCTTAAGCAATTATCTCAAACAAGAGGAAGAGTTATGTTTTAAACATATGAGCATGAGGTATATATATATATTATTGAGAGTAGTATTGAGCACCGATATGTGGATGAATTCAAACAACTCACATTCCTCATAAACCATGTATGCCAAAATGGGTACATGATCATACTTTTTAGATGAATCCTAAGTAGAGCTTAGTGGATCCACATAGTTGAGGATGTTCTATACCCCAGTAAGGTATATGACATGTCTGACAACGTAAGTGAGACGTTGTATCATCACGTTGTGCATAGTGATGGTTGTCGATTAGAGAATCTCCCAAATAAGAGTAAAGAGTCTATTATTGTATTTTTTATACATTTTGAGTTCTTGTCTACTGTTTACAAAGCTTTATATATTGCATCTTATTATCATTGCTTTCATTTTGAGTTGAGTATTCTTGAGTTGAGTTGAGTTGAGACGATGTGATCATGTCTTCCTTTTTATCAGTTCAAGCTTATATTTATGTTTTAGAGTTCCCCTTACATGCTCGTACATTCAATGTACTAACACCATTTGGCCTGCATCATTTTATCATACATATCTAAACCTCCGTTTCTTAAATACGACAATTGGGTTTTTGAGACTACTGCGATAAATGAGCTTTTGAGACTCCATTTTGTTAACAACAAGTACTCTTTCTGCCTTACTTTAACAAGTAAGCAAGTAAACTACCTTCACGGGTAAGGATCATCTGCCCTATGAAAACTCATAGCCTCGATAGTGGTCTAAGGCAAGAAAGTATGATCCTTCACGTGTGCCAAGGAGATGGCGATTAACATTGAATTTTCTCCTCTTGTTTTAATATGAATTGCAGGTGTTCAGTGTCATCAACAGACGCTCCATTGATACCATTTGCAGTTCCAGTCACCTTTGGTCAGCCTTCTTATATTTCGAAGGACTTCACATTTACCTTACAGTTGGTAGGTTTGAGATGTCGTGGGTTTTGTCCCGATTTCCTTTCGTAATAATAGAGGCTTTATAGATAGACAAAGTTGAGGAGTTTTTCAATATTTACTTTCTTTTGAGTTGTTTTGTAAACTAGGAGGATATCTATTGAGTATTGTTTAGACTTTTTTAAAGTTGAGTATTTGAGTTTTATGAATTTAATTCAGTTTTAAGCTTACGTAAGCTTGAGTTAGTCTTCCGCTTGTAGTCAGCCAAGATGAGGGTTCGCTTGGGGACTAACAATGGTTCTCGAGTGTCGGCCACGTCCAGGGTGTAGATTCGGATCGTGATAGAAATGAGCCATCTGGATAGCCTTGACTGCAAAGAACAAATCTGGGTTTGTTGATGGACCAGCCAAAGAGCCTGAATCTCGGATAAATCTTCATAGAGCTTGGTCCAGCTCTAACAACATGGTAATCACTTGGATACTTAATTCCCTTTGTCGTGACATTAAAATGTTCTGTATTATGCCACTGCCAAAGATATTTGGACTGAATTGGAGGATACGTTTGACCAAAGCTTTGGGCCACGACTGTTTCAGATCCAAAAAAAACTTAGTGACCTTGTTTAAGGTTCATCTGATATTGCAACTTACTTCACTAACATCAAACTCTTGTTGAATGAGTTGAATACTCTGGATACCTTCTTCACTATTTGTTCTTGTAATTGTTACCATGGAACAAAAGAGAAGCACATTAAGTCCAAATAGGATGAACATCTGGTTCATTTTTAATGAGACTTAATGAATCTTACTGTGCTTCCAGAGGTAATATGTTTATGATTTCTCCCTTGCCTTCTATTTCAAGTGCTTACACATTTTTAATTCAACACAGAGAGAAATGGTTAATACCTCTAAGTTTTCTGGAGAATCTTCTTATTTTGTTGTAGCTAATCAAGCTAATGCTGGCCAAAGAGCTTTTTGTTTTACTGATTTTAGGGCACAAAGGAGTTCTTATGATAATAAGAGATTTGCTATCCTATGCAAGTACCATAAGAAATCAGGCCACACTATTGAAAAATGTTATAACTCCATGGATTTCCACCAAATTTTAAGTTCATCAGGCAGAATTTTTTCCTAAATACTGATCAAGGGCATGCAGTGACATCTAATGACTTTTCTGGAAATATTTCTATGCATGATGCATATTCTACAGACCATGGAAAGCTCCTTACTACAGAACAATCAGCACATGTGATGCAAATGCTTCAACAAGTGAAGAATAGGGGACAAAACAACAACACTCCTGAAATCATAGCCCCTGAAAGTTGTGTTGGTCTATCATTTTATCCTAGTCTTTGTTCCTTAATTTTTCATAGTGATTCTAAAGCCTACAGTAAAACACATGGATAATTGATTTTGGAGCAAGTGAGTATATGAGATATAATAGGGATCTCTTCTTCAATTTTAGACGTATTCCTAAGTCCATTTGTGTCAGTTTACCTAATTCCCAGAAAGTTAGAATTTGATATTCAGGGTCTGTCGAGCCTTTCCCCAATCCAATCATTCATAATATCCTATTTGTGCCTAGTTTTCACTTCAATCTTTTATCTGTCCACAAGCTGTGCATACAACTTTCTAACATACTTTTCTTTACTTCTTCTTATTGTTTAATGGAGGACCCTTCAGTGAAAAGCTCAATACTTCTTGGTGAAAGAAAAAGTGGTCTCTATTTTCTCAAGAACAAATTCCCAACAGTCCCAACAATCACTTCTTTTCCAAATTCTAATTCTAGTTTTAATTCCTTCAAGGATGTTTCATCCAGTCTATCTTGTATTTCCATTAATGATGTTGAGAGAAAATTATGGCATGTAAGATTGTCGGATGCTCCTTTATATTATTCAACATATTAATGAAATTCAAGTTTCTATTTGTTTCAAATTTTCTGTTCCACGCTCTACTTGTCCTTTGGCAAAACTACACAAGCTTTCTTTTCCTAATAGTGAGATCAATAGTAAGCAATTTTTTGATTTAATTCATATCGATACTTGGGGACCTTTTCAAAGTCCTAATTATGATGGTTATAAGTATTTCTAACCATTGTATATGATTCTAGTAAGGGCACATGGACTTCTTTTGTTATCTCATTAAAAGAAATACCTTCACTATTCTTAAATTTTTCCTTGCTATGATAGAAAGACAACTCAACAAGAAAGTTAAAGTTATTAGATCACATAACGCTTGGGAATTGGGCTATAGTTTTGAGAATCTTAAGTTCTTATCTTCCCAAGGCATCATCTATCAAACATCTTGTGTAGCTACTCCACAACAAAATGGTGTAGTTGAAATGAAACACAAACATTTGTTGGAGTTTGCAGGGCCTTACTCTTCCAATCTCACCTTCCACATAAATATTGGGGCGATGCCATCATGACTGCAACTTACTTGATTAATAGATGCCCCACTAAACTTTTTTATTTCCAAACACCTTATAAACGGTTATTTAACCGCCCTCCTACCTATTCTAGTTTAAGAAGTTTTGGTTGTCTTGTTTAAGCTTCTACACTCTCCCAAGGCAAATCTAAGTTAAAATCTAGAGCTGACCCTTGTGTTTTTATTGGGTCCCCTTTTGGGAAGAAAGGTTACAAATTGTTAAGTCTTAAATCTTAGAAGTGTTTTGTTTCCAGAAATGTTAAGTTTCATGAAAATTCCTATCCCTTTGCTACTGTTCAGCCCATTGTTCCTATTTTTCATTTTGATTCTTCCATCTCCTCTAAGGTTGATCTTCCATTTAATGAATTTAGTTCTTCACCTTCTACCATTCCCATTCTTTTCCTACAATTCATGAGGCTGATGTACCAAATTCTTCTAATCCTACACCGCGTACCACTGTTTTGAGAAAATCTACAAAGTCTATTAAAACCCTTGCATACTTAGAAGATTTCATTTGTAGTAGTGTTGTTTTTTCCAATGTGTTTGATGCTTGTTTCTCTTGTCCTGCACCAATTTTTCTTTTTGCCTTCTCTACTTAATCACAGTCTAATCAAGATTATATCACTTCTTTATCCAACATTTAAGAATCTACTTCATTTTTCCAAGCCATTTTATACCCTGGGTTGCAGGATGCTATGACCAAGAACTTGAGGCTTTGCTCACAAATGACACTTGGGATGTGGTTTCTTTGCCTCCTGGTAAAAAGGCCTTGCCTCAAAATGGGTCTACCAAGTTAAGCTTAATTCTTCAGGAAATGTTGAGAGACGGAAGGCTCGGTTGGTTGTTCGAGGTGATATACAAAGAGAAGGAGTTGATTTTACGGAGACTTTTAGTCATGTTGTTAAGATTACTACCATACATTGTGTACTTTCCATTGCTATTTCAATTAGAGTTAACAACACATTTCTTCATGGTGAATTTTATGAGGAGGTCTGTTTGCAATTTTCAGCACGTCTAAAAGTCATTGATCCTACACAAGTTTGTCTTTTAAAGAAGTCTCTTTATGGCTTAAAACAATCCTCGAGACAGTGATCACGTTTAACAATAACCTTGAAGCTTAAAAGTTTTACTCATCAGTTGAATAATTACTCTTTGTTTTATAAATGTTGTGGTGATTCTATTTCTATTTTAGTTGTCTATGTCGACAACATCTTACTCACATGCAATAAAAAAGAAGAATTGGATGCACTCAAACTATTTTTGGATTCAGAGTTCAAGATCAAAGATTTAGGGGACTTACATTATTTCTTGGGCAGTGAAGTTATCGGGGAGCCTCATGGTCTGATTCTCAATCAATGTAAATTCATTTTAGAGCTTCTCAATGAATATCACTGACTTCAACTCAAACCTGCACCCTCACCTTTAGATCCCACTCATAAACTCCGGGTTGATATGGGTTGTCCTCTTGTTAATCCCAATGTATATTGATGTTTGATTGGCCAAATTAAATTTTCTTACCCACACACCAATATATTGCCTTCTCTGTTCAGTACCTCAGTTAATATATGCAACAACCTCAACAAACCCATGATTTAGTTGTTCATCGTGCCCTACGTTATCTCCTGTCAGATCCGATTTTGGGGATTTTTCTCGATTCCTCACCTTCTCTTACTTTGTTGGATTTTTGTGACTTCGATTCGGCTACTTGCCCTAATTATCGATGCTCCCTGAGTGGTTTCTACATTAGTCTTGACAGGAGTCCCATTTTTTGGAAATTGAGAAAACAACCACCTCTTTCACTTTCCTCCACCAAAGCGGGAATATAGGTCTATGTTTCTTCTTATTGCAGAGTTAACATGGCTTGTCCGCCTTCTTTCTGATTTGAACTTTCTTCTTTTTTCTCTATTTCTCTCCATTTCTCTCCATCCATACAGTCAAGACGCAATTCATATCGCTAAAAATCCTATTTTCTATGAGCAAACGAAGCACATTGTCTTAGATTGTCACTCCATTCGACAACAATATCTCGATGGTTTGATTTCTCTATATTTCCTTCCTTCTTCATCACAAGTAGCCGATCTTTTCACTAAGCCACTTCTGGGGACTTCTCATCATCATCAATTAAGCAAGTTGGGTGTTCGTTCACCCCTACTAATTTGAGGGGGGGGGGTGTTGAAATCATAAAAGATGAAGCTGACATGGACATTGAAAATAAGAAAAGAGTAAAGTGAAGATCAAAGTTGGAAATATTTTATTTCTCCATTGTGCACAATACACATGACCAACAACTGGCCTCAATCCAGAAGCTTTCAAAATTTTATTTTTCCTTTTTCCATGAAATTATTTATTCTTTTTTTTTCCTGTGATTTATAAATTATAAATATGTGATACAATATATAAACCAAACAAACAGAGTTCAGAACAACAAACAGTAACACAAAATCAAGGAAATCAAAAAGAGAGGATGAAGGACATACCTTGGTGGCAGGATCTCGACATCAAGTTAGAAATGGTCCTTACCAGGACACAATCGGTGAGGAGATGGCTGACCATGAAATGTCTGGACAGTTCCAATTTCAAATTTCATTTTAGTGCTTTTAGATATAGAATTTATTTGGTTTGTTTTTTATTTATTTATTTTGTTTTTGTAGGGACAAGTTTGATCCATCTTTTGAACATTAGACCAATGGGCATGTAATTAATAAATGGCTTAATGGCCAAAACGTGTTTTAAAAAATAAAAATAAATTATAAATAATAGTTTGTTATCGGCTTAGAAAATGAGAGTAGGATATGTGTAGAGTCAATTAGGATTTTGATTGGCAGAGAAAAAGTACACAAAAAATTTCTAGCTCTCTCTTTTTCTATCAACTTTATTCTTGCAGATACTAACTTATACCATATATCATACCTGTAATGTCCCATTTATTGTAAAATTTCTTTTGATTATGAATCGACCATTTTACCTTTCTCCTTAGCATTTTCATGCTTAGTTTGTTTTTGGGGATTGTTGGTGTGATCCCCGATGTGATCGGGTGTGTTTTTGGTTATTTGGCCCCTCTTATGTAGTATATTCTTGATAGAGTTGACTTCGGTCTAAATTTGATGTTTTGAGCGTCGGATAGGATTTCTGTCAGTTCCATCACGTTTGAAACATTGAATATGTGTTAGTTAGGAAGTTGACAAACTTTCCGAGTCCTAAGATTGAGTTTTAAGGAGTTTGGGTGAAAAGTTGAGTTTTAGCGTTAAGAGTGGTCTGGGAGGGTAATTTCATAATTTGACCTCTTTTCGTAAAATCAATAATTTCATTGGGTCCAAAATATCAATTCTAGTGGGGGTATCATGTCTAGTTTATTTTCATCAGATCCCTAACGATTCTCAAGGGTCTATCCTATCACTCCCCGAGCCTACATCCTGGATATGGCCGACACTCGAGAACCACTATTGTTCCCCAAGCAAACCCTTGACCTGAATGACTACTTAGTGGAAGACTTACTCAAGCTATGATAGGCTATAAAAATAATTAAATTATTTATACTCAAATACCCATCTCAGGATATTTGGAAAATACTTAATAGCAACACTTATAGTTTGCAAAACAACTCAAAAGAAAGTAAATACTGTGAGACACCTGGACTCTGTCTATCTAAGAAACATCTACTATTAAAGAAGGATGTCTGAACAAGACCCACGACATCTCAAAACTAGTAACTAGAAAGTAAATGTGAAGTCCTCCGGAATGTAAGGAGGCTCACCAAAAGCTAGTTGAAGTATAGAGTGATCTCAACGAAGTGCATGTTGATGATCCTGAACACCTATATCTGCATCATAGAAAGATTCATGTGGAATGACATCAGTACATATAACTAAATGAAAGGAGTGCAATAGATAAAATATATTCAAGTTAAATGTAAAGAAATAAAAAAAGTTAAATCATTTAAAGCTTTACAAAATACTTACTCATCTCTGAACTCGACATACTAAGTGATATATCAAAATACACTTTAACTATAATTGGAAGATTCTCTAACCGACAACCATAACTATGAGTAACATGATGATACATCGTTTCTCCCACGCTGCCAGAACTGTCCTATACCATATCGGGGTATAGAATCTCTCAACTAAGTGGATCCACTAAGCAATAACGATTCATCTAAGAAGTATGATCCTTTACCCATGTTGGCAGACATGGTTTATGAGGATTTTGAGTTGTCTGAACTCATTCCACATCGGTGCTCAGTACTACTCCCAATAAATATATACTCATGCTCAAATGTATAAAACCTACTCTTTCTCTGTTTTGAGGTAATTACTCAAAATACCCTCTTAACAGAGGTAATGCTCTGAAGTATCTCTGAACTCATAATCTAATTTAGAAATCAATTTTCTCTTTCTTAATATAACAAAATGATACATTTGGGGTTACTTAGTTACCTTATACTCTTTCTTTCTTGAATCATTTTTCAAACTCTTTCTCAAAGACTCCTCTTTGCTTTCTCATAACTTAGTTTAAAACATTTATGTTTGTTTAAAAAATTCTCAATAAGAACTCAATAAATACTCAGGGATAGGGTATATGCTGAATAATAGACACGAACAATCAACTCAATAAATCTCAATGGACAATATACAACAATTCAATAATAAGGAATAAAAATTCAAAAATCAGGAACTCAAGAACTCAGAACTCAACATTAATTCATCTCAAGATTACTCAAATCTAAGGATAGAACCCTAGGTTATTCTTTTATTGATTTGAAAGTAGATATAGGGAG
Source organism: Solanum lignicaule (assembly GCA_029582545.1). Classification (NCBI taxonomy): domain Eukaryota; kingdom Viridiplantae; phylum Streptophyta; class Magnoliopsida; order Solanales; family Solanaceae; genus Solanum; species Solanum lignicaule. The sequence continues at coordinate 27,235 of JAJOOF010003644.1, forward strand.
TGAGACCGAACTAGTCCAACACTATGATAGCCTTACATATCTGGAAGAACAATGTACTTGAAGAAACTTGAAGGAAAAATCTTGGAAGATGCACCCTAGACTTTGTGTTTGTTGAAGTTCTCGAGCGTAGTATTTTAGGAGTAAATGAGAGGATTCGATTATGAAAATAATACATGTTTAGGGTAATTTAGATGACTCCCTAAAGGTATTTAGGACAAAAATAAATAAAAAGAGCTGAAAGTTGGGATTTTATTCCAGCGGACAGTGAAGTCCGTATTCACTCCGTAATGCAGAGTCATCGCAGAGCTGTTTCCAGGTTAGAGAGTCTTGAGGAAACCTTGGCGGCATTGGAAAGAGGACTGATAGAACTTTAATTCGATAGATTATGGATAACCTAATTCATTATATGATGAGAGATATAGTCATTTGAAGTCTATTTAAGTGTAATCTTATCTCAAAACTTAATCGATAAGGAAGCTTTCAACTCAACTTTGTGTTAAGGGTTTCTTGTGACATTAATTCATATCCAAGTTTATTCTAACCCTAAATAATTGACCTTAACACCTAATCATAATTTATAAATCACCCGATATGAACTTATATACAAATGAAGAATAGTTCGTGTCTTAACTTAGAATTTTTTTTGGGTGTTACACATTCGGAGGCTTTTTATTTGAGTTTGAGTAGCATGTTTTCAGTTTCTGGTGCAGCTCATTTTTTACCTTCACAATCGCAACTCACTCTGTCTTGACCGCGATGTGTCTTTTCTCATTGCCTTCGCTATCGCGTCCCATAGGCTCATTTTCGTGATAAATTACCTTTTTCTAAGCTCTCACAATCTCGTACAAGGTGTTTTATGATGACGATAATACTTCTATGTCTATCACGATTGTGAGAATTAGCGGCTTGCGACTGCGATGAGTAAAGTCCGCCTTGATAGAACTCAAATTCAGGATTTCTCTCAAAAATACCATTTCCACCATTTTCAAACCCTTGGAGATTCGGGAGGTAATTTTTGATTTCCTCTAGACGAATTCTAGCGTGGGTAAGCTTATTTTACTCAAGTTTATCTTCCCAAAGCTATTTTAAATCATGATTTCAATGTGTTTTTAGGGATTTTCTTCTAAAGTTGAGAGCTGAGTAAAACCTTGTTTTGGGGCATGTTTCTTTCTTATTTTATTGGATTTTTCAGCCTTGAATGCCTCTTGACTTCTAGAATATGAATTTCAATTAAAAATCAGGTTTCAGCCTTCTGAATTTTGAAGCAATTTTCAGACTATTTTCCCCAATTTCAAGACCTATCAATATGGGTACCATTGGGCTCCTTTTGATGAACTATTTCCAATTTTGATAGTTGGGGATTATTTTGGGTAGCGCCTGGTAGAGGATTTGCTTCGGTAGAGTTGTTCGGGTAAAGTCTCATCCTTGAGGTAGGTTTGACTATCCTTCTTCTAGACTGGGATTGGGTAATTGATCATTCTTATGTTTTAGGCTATGAGATGAGATCATAGCATAATTTTGGGCTATGAGTTGTATTGTGTTCCCCGTGCGGGGGGCTTGATTGTATTGTTTTTCCCGCGTGGGGGCTTATATGTGTTGTTTAGCCTATGTTGAGGCCTTAATTGTTGTTCTATCTGCTTTGAAAGAAGATTTATTCATGATTTGCTTGTGAGAGAGGCTTGTAATGCTATTTGATTTGTAATGCTCGAGTGAGGGGCTGAGTTGGAAACTTCATAATGCTTTAAGTAAATGAAATGCTTTCTAAATGGAATCCACTTATTTCATATGAACTATTTCCCACTATTTTTCATATGAGGGTATAAATCATGATTTAGTTGAGTTTTGAGAAATTTAGACTGTTGATACATGTTGCGTTGATTATTTCCTCCATGTTATATATGTGTTATGATGCATCAATCCTCATTCATTATATTATGTTCTTGGGAAATTGAGAAAATGTAGAGATTCCTTTTGAGAAAGGAAATGATATACCTTATATCCTTGACCATGCTGAGGTGGCAAGTTGATGAGATATTGAGAATGTGATTTGGTATATGAACTGCGAGTCTCCCATGGTCTTTGTTTGAGATCCTTAGCTCGGCATGATGTATACGACAGGTTGTGCGACAACCTTGATTCCATCGTACCACCACATCATTGCATCATCTCACTGCAATGCATTAATCAATAGAATTGTTCAACTTGTCTTTAATATCAGAACTATTGTAACCTTATATGTTTACTTTACCCATGCCGTTCATTAAAAATGGGCGGAACTGATGCCGAAATGAGACTTTCCTAAATACTGGTGAAGCATTCATTTGTATATTTCATAAGTTGATTAATTCCTTTTGCTGAGTCGGACTGGAGGAAGATTGTAGCCCAAGTATAGAGCACCAAAGGAGGTTGAACCCACCGATGCAAGAGGTGGTAAAGAAGGAGATCATTAAATGGTTAGATGCAGGAGTGATGTTGTCACGCCTCAAGGCTACCTCCTAGAACTACAAGATCTAGGACCACGAATGATCCCAATCTAACCCTGAGTCTGACATGTAACAAACATACTAAAATATAACTAAGTAAATCACATACTATGCGAAAGCTAAAAACAATGGACATCTAAAAAGGGGAAAAACTCAAGTAGTCAGAATATATAAAATATAACAAGAGTTTGGTGATTATTAAACAACACTTAACAACTCGAGTTGAATCTACTACTATGTTTGGAAAGCCTCTAACTGAGTTGAGTTGTGGGGACATGCCCCTAACTAACTTTAAAAGGACTAAAAGTAAAGATTGGAAAGTAAAGAATGTCTGTTGTCCTCGAATTATGAGGACTCACCATTGAAGCTGCTGAACTCCGACTAGGAATCGAACTAAGCATGATTTGGATGCTGAGCTCCTGAACCTACATCATGTAACGATGTAGCACAAAAGTATGTGTCAACACTTTGAATGTACTAAGCATGCGGTATATAGATATGCTAAGTTGACTAATATATATATCAGCTAAACAATAGGTAAGCTGAACAATAGTATAAGTTGAACAAGGATCTAGGCTATAGTGAAGTATGACTGAAAACTTAACTGGATGCAATGACCAAGTACATGAAGATAACATGTTGAACTGTACACTGAACTAATATGGTGATATCCTGGTCAATTCAAAAAAAGTATGACTGTGGGAGCTACTATTAACTAACATAAATCATGTGCGCTAAATGTGGAGTCCAATTTATACGCCCCATCGAGAGGACCCAATATACCTTACCGGGGGGTATAAAGGCATGATTGTGGCGTGATCACTAAAGAATGATGCCCAACAGAGGGGACTTCTGAACCTGCATTGACACATAGTTCCAACACTTTGAGACTATGATGAAACCTAGTACAACTCAGTGATATGTCTACTCCCAACAGAATGTAAAGCTAAGATGCGGCTGAAATACTGAATAACCCAAAATACTGACATGCTATCTGAGAATGCAACAAAAATATACTAAAAGATATGGCATTTGAATTATAAAGCATGATTTTCTGACTAATCTGCATAGCAAGTATAATTCATGAGTTGATAGTTGATACAAGCTAGGGTTCTGAAATTTATACATGTAAATTACACTAAATCACCAAGAATCATGTTATTTTGATCATGGGAACTATAACATCTAAAATCACATTAGTTACTTGCCCGGCCAAAGGGTCGACCAGAACTTGAGGATCTTGAGGAGGAGCTTCTTGTCCAACATTCTCTCCCACATTCGTTCTAGCATATGCCCTTCGAGTGGCCATATCATGTAGAGCATCAGATAAGGATTATGAGAAACACATTGTAGAGTTAAACTTTATCGCATGACTTTAGAGTAATGAAAGAAGTGGAGTTTCCGAAACATCTTATAGTCTCTCATTCATAAATGTGATGCATTTCACACTAATGAACAAGACTCTACTCTACCGAAAAGGGGTGTCGTACTTGCCAAGGTAAGACCATGAACTTCTAGCTTACGTGGATCCACTAGCTAATTTCTGCACTGGCTAATTTCCATCTAAGAAAATCATCCTATGAGGGCACATAGGTAAGGGATACCGAGATTTATGTTAGAAACCCGACCTCAAGCAATGGGAGAGCTTCCATCTCAATATCCTCTTGGGGCTAAGCGTAAATCCCACAGAATAGTCATTATTATTAACTTGTCTTATTATCCATGGAAGGGCACATTAAGTAGTCAATCAAAGCTAAAGTCATATTATCATCTACGGAAAGGTACAATTAAGCAACCAATCCAAACTAGGTTTCATTAAAATAGCTCTTTAGATCTTGATTCAAAGTTTAGTTGTGGAAAAATTTCAACTCTAAGAATCCTTTATGTGAGAAAACCCTTTCACAATCAAGAACAACGACATGGATGATTTACTCTCAAAGCTAATCTTAAATCATTTTCATCAATTTTATAAGACCATGCATATCTTCATAAACTCATCTTTCATGATTCAAAAGCTTTATCATATTCTAGAAAACATGTATTTCACACGAGTTCACGAGGATTCAACTTAGAAACATGGAATTTCATCAATTCATTCCTAAAAAGACATAGATCAATAATATCATAATTGAAAAGAATGCATGTCAATTGAATAAAACCCAATCTATTTTTACAAAATTAAAGAATTTATGAACTCTATGGAGGAAAGGACTCTATAGGGGGAAATTATCATACCTTGATGCCAAGAGCTTACAATCAATGGTGTAATTGGAGATTTGACTGGAAACCCTAGTCTTCTTCTTCAAGCTTCTAGAGAGAGAAATATTAGTGAGGATGAACTTGTTCTTCTTTTAGGAATTTGAGAGAATGAATTGAATTAGGAGATTTTGGGGGTAAAACGTTTATATAGGATTTCTAATAGAAGGTAAAACAATATAGTATTGGGTTAGAATAATTAGGAAACGACCAAAAAGCCCTTTTTAAAAATACTTGTCGAACTCACCAACAACTAGACCTATGGTCCGTTAGTCAGACCACAGACCGTCCTGGTTGGTCGTGGGTGAGATTAGAGACCATGAATTTTGGATATCTAATGACGGACCCATGTACTGTCACGCCCCAATCTACACCCTGGACGTGGCTGACACTCGAGAACCAGGTCTGGTCCCCAAGTGAACCCTTGGTCTGGCTCACTACTCAGCGGAAGACTTACTCAACAAAATGGGAACTCCCAATGCAAAGATTAACTCAAATTGTCTCAATAATAACTCAACTTAGTAAATGTCTGAAATGCTTAATTTAACATAAAAAATCATCTCAAGGTCTCAAAACATCAACAAAGAAATAATGAAAGACTCATCAACTACTACTGTCTATGAAGCCTCTAAACACTATGATTGATGTCGGGATAAGACCCACGACATCTTAACAAATACTAAAACCAAATGTGGAACACTTTGGAAAGCAAAGAGGCTCACCAAAGCAAACTGGAATGCAAATGGTATCAACGGAGCGCCTGTTGTTGACCCTGAACATATGTATTTGCAGCATGAAAAGATGCAGATCGAATGACGTCAATACATTGAATGTACGAGAATATAAAGGGAAAATTGAAAGCAATAGTTAACTGAACTGGCAAGGCTGGAAGAAATACTCACCTCAACTCAACTCAATATGAAAGCAACAATAAGAGATGTAATATTTAAATCTTTTAAAACAGTAGATATAGCCTAAATATGTATAAAAATACAATAACAAAATCTTTACTATTATTTGGGAGATTCTCTAACCGACAACCATCACTATAAGCTACGTGATGATACATCATCTCACCCACGCTTTCAAAACTGTCCTATACCTTGCCTGGGTATAGAACACCTCAACTAAGTGGATCCACTAAGCTATGCTTAAAAGCAATAAGGAATCATCTAAAACGTATGATCCATTACCCATGGCATACATGGTTTATGAGAATTTTGAGTTGTCTGAATTCATCCCTATATCGGTGCTCAATACTACTCCCAATAATATATAACTCATGCTCAAATGTTTAAAACATAACTCTTTCTCAATTTGAGGTAATTACTCAAAAGACCTTCTTAAAGAAGTAATGCTCTGAAACTTCTCTAAACTTATAACTCATTCAGAAATTGATGTTTCTCTCATTGAAAATGTAAAAAGTGTTACACTTAGGAATACTTAGTTCCCTTATACTCATTTTGAAACATAAAAAACAATTCTCCTCATTCTCATACTCATTTAGTAAAGATTTAGTTCAAAACTATAATCAATTTAAATGAATTATCAAAGTGACTCAAAAAGGCAGCTCTTGAACATTCCTCTTAACTTTACTTTAATTCGAAATATGAATTAAGACATGTAGGATCTCACAAGGATTAATGAAGACTTTAAGAGCTCATATAATGAAGAGAACACATGTAGGATTTGAAAGAACACATACAAAATGAAGGACGAAAAAGAAAAGGATCTGGCGACCCTAGCGCACTGAGTGGAGCGGGACGCCAGCCCAAAAACTACTGGACAGTGTTTGGGGTGCATTGAGTGGCGCGCTGCGTCAGGCCCCAAACTACTAGACAGTAGTCCTGGCGCAGTCATGGCGCGCCGCCACACACCCGTACTAAAAAATCTGACGAATTTTTCTTCAAATTTTCGGGTCCTAACTCATCTAGAATTGAGTGATTTCTTCAAAAATCTCTTTGATTCATACCCAACACAAAATCAATGAATACCCATATAAAATCCATCAATAAATAACACTCATTCGCAATACCCTCACCTGAAGAACTTAAAAACCTCTATTATTAAAGAAGGGGTTAAAACTCAAGAACTTCTCAAAAATCTCAATATAAACAATCTCATTGAAGAATTAATGAAAGAAATCACATTATTGGACTGAGGGTGAATAAACCCAATACTATGAGAAACTTGCATACCTCGAAAGAACCCTTGTTCTTGGCAAAATCTCTCAATCCTTGAATGTACGCTTGAAACCCTCTTCTTTTCTCCTTTTGAAACCCTTCTCTCAACCTTAAGCATTTAGGAACGTGGAAAAAGTGGTCTAAATCAGATTAGACCCTTATTAAGAGTGGAAAAACTTTTTAGGCCTAGTGGGGTAAGAAAAATACCAAAATACCCCATTTCCCGCAGGGATGGAAAGCCTTAACTGGAGAGGCTTCACTCAAATAGCCATAACTTTTTACTGAGAGCTTAAAATTTAGCAAAGTTGGTGGCATTGGAAAGAGGACTCAAATACCTTCGATTCGATACCTCATGGGCCACCTAAATCTTTCTGTGTTAAAATATATGATTGTTTGAAGTTTACTCCAAACTAAAAACTGATCGTAGTCCGAGGTGTTACATGTATGGTCCGTGGGTCCACCTATGGGTCATACACTCTGCTGTGGTTATCAACTTTTGACTCTAAAATTTCTCTAAGTTTGGGACTCTCCTACGAGACCTATCTACGACTCGTGTATGGCACAACGGACCATCCTGTTGAACTATATAAAAGTATGGAACTTAACAAATTTTAGGAAATTTGGGCTGGCCAACCATGGGCTGACCTACAGACTGTGTTTCAGACCACGGGCTGTTGGTGGCTCCAATGGTTCTAGCACCAGGTCATGCAAACGTGCAATTTTCTACCTTTTTGAAATCTGAGGTGTTACGAGCTTGCTAGGCCCGAGATGGGCAAGGATAAGGGGAAGAAAATAAGCCATGAATTTGATCTCAAAGATAAAATTCCTTGGGAGGAACGTAGGAGACTAAAGAAAGCCAGAAAATAGTCCAGGAGAGTTGTTAAGGAAAAAGAAGAACTGCAGCAGCGACAGTGTGATGCATTGAGGTCTGGTGCTTCAGGTAGTTGCCCTACTTCCTCTACAGTTAGGGAGACACTTGCTCCAGATAGTAGCGAACGCGAGATAAATTTTGTACTAGAGAGAGCACCCGTTGATTAGGGTGCCACCCTCATTCCGACTACCGATGCCTAGTGCGTCGCAGGTATGAACCCTCCTCACAACCCTTTTATTTTGTACTTTGAGGGCAAAGTATGTTTTGTTGGGGGGTGAGAAACTTGTCATTAGTAGTCACAAGTGTATGAAGGTTGTCTCATGTATTTTGTTAGACGGTTTGTGTACAAATATGTTGAAATTGTTGAAGTGTGCGCATCTTGAGTTTTGTGTGATATCTGATAAAAGCACCCTTGACTATTAGGCTCTTTGTGCGACATTTCATATACTTACATGTTGATCATTGTTAACTAGGACAAAAATTTGTTGACTAAATGCTAAAAAGTGTAAGCATGTGCCATGAGTGAGTGTAAGTGTTTTGTGTGAAGTCTAACTCCATAGGTATAAGCTAGAACCTCCCCAAATAGTCTTGACAAGATTATTGAATAATTGGATAGGAAAGCATCATAGGGCATTTTTGTATATAGTCCACTTTAGCAAAAAAAAAAACAACTACCAAATGAAATCATGAAGCCTTGAACCCTAATTGAGCCTTGAAGTTAATTTTTATTGTCACCATGTTGATGTCGTATCCTTAGTTCTCCGAAGGCACGATGCCACAACTTAAGTCAAAAGCCTAAGTTGAGAGTGGTCATGACCTGAATGAAAAAAAAGAAATAACTTATCAGGATATTATCCTTGGTTTGTCCAAAGGCACGAAACCACAATACAAAAGAGGAATGGTTCAAGTAGATGGTGGTTATAAAAAAAGGAAAAGGGATAAAAAGGAAAAGAAAGAGAAAAATAAAAAGAAAAAGAAAAAGAAAAAGAAAAGAAGAAACGAAAATGATGTGAGTGTTGAGATGTGTTACAGAAAAAAGAGGTCGGAACCACTTAAGCAAGAGTTGTGTGCTATTAGCAACTTTGGGGAACCAAGGTAATCTAGGCAACTCATATGCCCAAATGTTCCACTCCCTAACCCGAGCCAATATTACAGCTAATAAAGTCCTATAGTGATTTTATTCTGTTTATTTGATAGTTGAAGCGTAGAAAACAAGGAACCTTATGGTCTAAATATATATAGTGATAGAAGTTCTTTTGGAGAGTGAGCGTATCTTTCAGTCCCAAATTCATAATTGATATCATGTGTGAGGGAATTTTTTGTGGTGAGGGCACTATGTTTGCATTTGCTAGTTGTTTAAGTTGACTGAAAGTTTGTTATTGCTACAAGCATGATCGACTGTCTGTAATGGAATGTCATCCATTGATCTGTGTATCTTAATTAGATGTTTTTGTATGTAAGCTTTGTGAATATAGCTACTGAATATCTTTGATAGTTTTTTTTTTATGTATTTGAGCATCGGGTGTTATCCTTTTTCATCCCTTGATGACAAACAATGGCTCTAAGTTGAGGGTGTTGATGTGTCATGAACTTATAACACATTTGACTAAAAAAAAAGATTAGTGCAAGAAGTCGAGCATGTTTATGTGGATATGATATTTCTTTTGCTGGTGTGCAGTTAAAATACCTTGAAACTAGTGATAGAAGGAAAGAGTGAAAAGTGAAGTTTAAAGTGTGATATACTTGACGGAGGGCTACACGAGCTGTCGTAATCTGTAGGAGTCGTGAAACTGCTTGTGGAAATGGCCTAGAAGAAAGAAAGTTAAAGTATGGTGATACGAGACTCCAGACTGGCCATGGTGCTTTGTACAAGCAGTACAGTGGCTCGTGAAGAAGCTATAGTTGAAGTTGATAAAAATTGTTTGTGTTGGTTCACGAAAGGCATTGACGGGCCATGAAAAGCTTCACGGACCGTTTAGCCTGCTCGTGAATAAAGTCGACTGTTATGTTCTCCTACTTCATGTAGGACTCTTTTCTAAGTCTATTTTAATTTCTTAGGGTTTATTTTTAGAGTATCATTGAGTCTTTGAGAAAAAGTGTCGTGTGGAGAAACGATAGTTTCCTTTTTGATACACTTTGTTTGGATAATTTTGATCATTGTTTTGATCTTAATTTTGTGCTCTTAATCAAGAAGCTTTTGGGTTTCAATCATTGTAGGTCTATTTTGTTATTCTACCATTAATGTCTAACTCTTATTTTATTGAGAATATGAACAGCTAAACACCACAACTCCGGTTGTCGGAACCACGACTAAAACACAACATTAGAATCAACCACGAATAACTTTTGATTGATGATAGCATACGTCGTTTCTATTTTCATATTGAATTATTTTTAATGAGTGCATGCGCTACAATATGCCTGTAGTCATTACTTGATGGAAAGAAAAGTAATGATTAGAAAAATCTAAACACGAATCTACCAACTTGTTTTAAAGACTTGAGCTCGAGAGGATAGTCTTCTTAAAAAGTATTGCAAGAGTCAAATTCAAAACACTCTAAGTCTGAGGGGAGAACATAGATATTGACCTTATAGGGTTGCGTTTAGATGTACATAGCTTTCTATGAATGTGTGAAGTTTATCAAGAAATCTTTTTTTTTGGTGAGGAATTCAAGTTGAAGTCTAAAGGTCATGGGGAACACAATCCTAGTCTACTTAAATCAAACATCAAATCTTGAAACTATCGTTTGCTAGTGTTTATTCAATTTTAACCAACATTAGTTACTTGGATACAAATCAATCCAATATTTATTTTTCACAATTTAGTTTTCAGAAATATTAACCGCAATTGAATATAAGCACTAGTAAGTTATTTCTACTGTAAATTCCTCCTGAGGTCAACTCTGATTAAGTTTTATAAATGACTTCGACCGTTTATACTTCTTAATTAAGGTGTAAGTTTGGATGTATCATACACTCCGAATTTTCCTTGTAATATATACTACCATATAGTCACTATATAATATACTGACTTATACCATATGTCACATCAACGTGATTATATTTAATATACCAACTTTTATTGAAATAAATACTATCAATTAGATATCATATAATAACTGACTTGTACCATGTATCACCCAATATAAAATCATATAATGTACTAACATTTATTGGAATAAATAGTTTCTAATATATCTACATTGTGTTAATTGATTTACATCTTTTTTGCTCGAAATTATTCTTTTTAAACCACAACGAAACCAACACTATTCTTTTTTGCCCTTTTTATTTTTTGTGTTATTACCTTTCTCAGAAAATCATTATAGTAATGTTTTCTATGTTATAGGTGATTTATTTGCAAAAAAAAGTATTCACTTTTACTTATTATCTGAATAATAAAATTATAAAATTGAAGATATCCAAGACTTACTCTCTAAAGATTTATTAGACTGGCACCTCGTGTTTCAGGTTTTACATCACTCCGTACAACGTAAAATAACTCGCCAAATCATTGCTCAAAACCAAATAATAAAGCAATTCATTGCACATTTTTCTGTTGTACTTGCATGTTAGTATGCATTACGAAGTAAAGTTTATTATTCAAGATAACTTAATTTTTGGATCGGTCGACATATATGAAGTAGGAAGAAACTTATTGTGTTGAATACACTTCATTTTCATAGAATATTTGATTATTAAACAAATCAATTTTTAATGCCTATACTAATCATTACTTTGATTTTTCTAAGTTGAACATGACCACTTCTAAACCGTGAAAAGTAACTCGAACTCTATGAGTGATTGCTTGATACTCCCTCCGTCCCTTTTTACTTATCCAATTTTGAATTTTTACTGTCATGTTTGACAAATCAAGAAAAGATAATTTTTTTAATCTATTATATCCTCAATTTATTTATAGAGTTAATGTTTATGAAAAAGATAAAACATCTTTAATGAGTAAATTGATTTAAGAATTCTATCAAATAATAGAGATAAAATGGTAAACTCGTTATATCAATTATTATATTCTTAATAGGTGTGTAAAGTAAAAATGGACAAGTAAATAGGGACCGAGGGAGTATCACATAAAAGTAGGTGACAATAATTACTCTCTAATCCGTGTATAAAATTTATTACTATGCCTGAATTTGTTCACATTACATATCTCAAAACGACATTGATAAGGATGATGATGCAAATTAATCGTTTGTAGTAACTTGTATAAAGGGTTTGTATTTCATAAATTCACTATCTCTATTAAATCTACTATGGCATGGACCTAATACAAAAATAATACAATTGGGCTACAACTTAGTGAACAAATCAAATGGATTTTGGGCTAAACCAGCACTTTGGCACAGATCGTAAACCCAATGTGCAACTAATTAAAGAAAAAATCACCTCACATATTTTTCAATAGCATGACAACTTATAGATTTTTTATAATAAATAGACTATTTTTTTGGCAAAAAAGATCATTTTAATATTTATTTGGAATTAAATAGTCATATTCTTTTTCTTGAAAAGTAATTTTTTTTTTCTAATGTTCTCTCTTTATGTAACGACCGGGTTCTGTCGTTATAGAAAAGCCAATGGGGAAAATTTTTGGGAAGGAATTTTTTTTCGTAGTAGCTTGGAATTTCCCAACCTAGTCCAGATTTGGACGAAATTGTAGTCATTAAAGTCTAGGGAAATCTGATAACAATTGGGTGATCTAATTATTAAATTGATCACATGAGTATATAGCTAAGACATTAAGGAACCCGCACGACTTTACGGAATTGAATTCGGGTGAGTAGAACTCCCGAAATTGATCTTAGCGTGAACGAGTAGTTTCTGGGTGTCGTTGGTGGAAGGTGTGTTATGAAATGGGAGTTTGGAATTCGTAAATCGACTCACTGGTTCGTGCAAGCCTCTGTGGAGGAATTATTCTCGCCAGGGTGGGGCCACTGTGGCGGGCTGGGTGCCGCCATAACGGGACAGTCGCGACTTAAAGTTGGAAATAAACCTCAAAAACGTTTTATTTTGCAATTTTCAAACTTGAGAGCTAAGGAATGAACCCAGGTATTTTCTTGACAGTATTCCACCATTCTTGAGGCTAAAGGTAAAGTTTTCATCCCCAAATCCATTTTTCGATCCATAGAATGTAATCTAGCGAGTAATTATCGATGGGGGAGAGTTTTGATCTGGAATTTATGGTGGAAAAAGCCCTAATCTAGGTATGGGGATCAAGGGTTTGATCTAGGGTTGATAGTGTTGACTTTATTCCGGGTAATTAAGTTTTGTTTATTGATCCTAGCATTATATTGCTTGTTTATAGACCAAAACAAGCGAAACGAATCCGGAAAGGGAAGAATCAAGTTCCTTAGGGGATTCAAGCCTGTTTCGAGGTAGGTGATGGTTGTGATTTCATGATTGTTTGATATATGTTTGTTTTTGCTTCGGTATAATACGTGTATGTATGCGAATATTGCATTATTGATCACACTTGTTTTAAATGAGGATAGATGAATGATGAATGCCATGAATCATGACTTGATTGTATGATTATGAGAATGTACATTGTGATTGTGATTGTGGTTGGTTGAATGGATCGGGTGTTACGTTCCGACACACTAACTTGGATCGATTGCCACGTTCTGGCATAAATATGGGATCGGTTATCACGTTCCGGCATAATTATGGGATCGGTTGTCACGTTCCGGCATAAATATTGGATCGGGTATTACGTTCCGGTATGCTAACTGTTTGGGTTTGGGTTCCATGAGAGGACCAATGACTTGTCATAACTGTGTATCTTGAGAAATGTGAAACTGTATCTTGTTCGTAAATGATGATGATATTGTATATGTTCGGTGTATGCATGTTATTATTATGTTGTATTGACTTACGTATGTTGCACTTAGTGGGATAGCCGCGTGATCCTACCAGTACACTGTGGTTGTGTATTGATACTGTACTTGCTCTTTCTTTGTTGAGTACAAGGCATCTTCAGGCCGCTATTGGCAGACCTCGCTTGGAAGATCATTGATCGTTTCGAATTCAAGGGTGAGCTAGTTCTTCCGGGCTGCCATGAGTTCTCTCTTTCTGTTTAGTCCATCTTATTTAGACATAGACTAGTTCATTAGATATTCTTATGTTTAGTTGGGTTGTACCCATTTTCCTTTAGGCTTTTGATTCATTGTTAGAGTTTTTGTACATTGACTTTCAGGTTCTAGGCATTTATTTCCGCAATTCGTTGTTAGATCTTTTGGAAGTTTATGGGAACTTCAATATTTAGTCAATTAAACTGGCTTCCGTATCTTTAAATGCTTGGTTTCGTATTAAACAATTAGTACTAATGGTTCTCCCATCGGAGGGTTAGTGTGGGTGCCACTCACGACGGTCGGGGTCGTGACAAAGTTGGTATCAGAGCCTAGTTTGTTAATCTCGATGTACTAAAACGAGTCTAGTAAAGTGTTGTGGAACGGTATAGGGACGTCTGTATTTTTCTTCAAGAGGCTATATGACTTTAGGAAATCTCTCTGTTTTCTCTTGTCTCCTTTCGTGCTATAACTCGATTTCAATTGGTGTGTGTCGATTCAAATTGGTATCCAACCTCCTTCACTCTTCTGCCGCAGATGGTTAACACTAGCTTCAACGGCGTCAGGCCCGTAGCTCCCGTCAATGCTCCAGTTGAGGAATCTGTAGCGAGAGGTCGCGATCGAGGTAGGGGTAGAGGAAGAGCTAGGGGTAGAGGCCGAGGAAGAGTGGTGCCTACTAGGGATGGAGTATTAGTTGAAAATGCTCCCAGAAATGAGGCCCATCATGCGCATCATGAAGAGGTAGAGGAGAGTATCGAGGTTGAGATGAGGAGAATGTAGAACAAGAGGAAGAAGTGCAGACTGAGACGACAAGCATTCCTCCCATAGACCCAGTGTTAGCTGAGCAGATCATGTCATTATTGAAAGGGTTGGTTGGTCCTAGAGTGCTCCCTTCTGTTCAAGAAATTCAAGCTCCCGTCAATCCTCCTATTACTATCACTGTCCCTAAGGTGGGTGGAACCGGAGGTAATGATGCTTTCTTCCATCTTTTGTCGGGTCCCGTTATGACTGGTATTGAGCATGAAATGTTGACTAAGTTCTTGAAGTTGAAACCGCCTGTGTTCCATGGTTCTGAGAGTGAGGATGTATATGATTTCATCCTAGATTGTTATGAGAGGCTGCATAAGTTGGGAATTGTCCATCAGCATGAGGTTGAGTTTGTGACTTTTCAACTTCAAGGTGAGGCTAAGCAGTGGTGAAGAGCTTATGTGGGATGCATATCTTTAGTTCTACCTCCACTTTCTTGGACTCAGTTTCATGCCCCTTTTTAGAGAAATATGTGCCTAGGACTTTAAGAGATCGCAAGAAAGATGAGTTCATGGCTTTGGAGCTAGGTGGTATGTCGGTGGCTGCTTCTGAGGCTAAGTTTCATGCATTGTCGAGATATGCTACTCAATTGGTGACTACTGAGGAAGAGAGGATCCATTTATTTATTAAGGGACTAAATTATAAGTTGCAGGTGTTATCTGTTCATATGACTTTGTGAAGAATGTGGAGGGGGTAAAGCGAGACGGTCCGGCTAGGGAATTGTCTAAAAGGGCCAAAAACTCGGGTAACTTTCAAGGTTCTTACTCCAAAGGGGCAGGAAGGCCAACACTTGCACCCAGGCCAATTCAGTCTGCTATGCCCACCTCTACATGTAATTACTCTGGAACTCCACCTGATAATTGGATTCAGGATAGCCAGGGAGTCGCGCCTCCGACGGGTAACAGACCATCTTTTGATAGTACTTGCTATAATTGTGGAGAACCTGGGCATACGAGGAGAGATTTTCCCCACCCACGTATGATGGATTCCGCACAGCAACAGACTAGAGCAGTGGTACCCATAGGAAATGGTAATAATGGTCGAGGGCATCTACAAGGTGGGCGAGGAGGAAATCAGCGAGGCCGTGAAGGTAGGGGAAAGGGAAATGCATGCAGAGGTACAGTGCAGCCACGCAGGGAAGTCACCCGTCATAATGATAGGGCTCAATGTTATGCCTCTCCAGGCAAGAATGAGGTAGAGGCGTCTGACGCAGTGATCACATGTACTATTTTTGTCTGCGACTGGATGTCTAATGTGTTATTTGATTCGGGTTCTACTTATTCTTATGTGTCCGTGCAATTTGCCTCAACATTTTGCTATGATTTGTGATATACTTGATGCCCCTATCCATGTTTCTACCCCAGTTGGAAAGTCTATCATAGTCACCCATGTCTATTGTGCTTGTCCTATTTTGTTTATGGGTTTTCAGACTTAGACTGATTTGGTGATTTTTGATATGTCTGACTTTGACATAATCTTAGGCATGACTTGGTTGTCCCCACTATTATGCTATGCTTAATTGTAATACTAAGTTTGTAACTCTAGAAATTTCGGGAAGGGAAAAGTTAGAGTGGGAAGGGGTGTACAAGCCTAAGGAAGCTAAGATCATATCCTCCATTCGGGCAAGGAAACTGGTATGGCAGGGTTTTTTGGCATATTTGGCTCATATTCGGGATGTTGAGGTTGAGTCTCCATCTATTGAGTCCATTCCTGTTGTGTCAGAATTTAGAGAAGTGTTTCCTACAGATCTTCCTGGTATGCCTCCTGATAGAGATATAGATTTCTGCATTGATTTAGAACCTAGTACTCGTCCCATTTTCATCCCTCCATATCGCATGGCTCCGGCGGAATTAAGAGAGCTTAAGGCTCAAATCCAAGAGCTTCTTGATAAAGGATTTATTCATACTAGTGCTTCCCCGTGGGGTTCTCCAGTTTTGTTTGTTAAGAAAAAGGATGGTAGTATGAGGACGTGTATAGATTATCTACAATTGAATAGGGTCACTATTCCAAACAAGTACCCATTGCCTCGAATATATGATCCTTTTAACCAATTGCAAGGTGCATCAGTTTTCTCCAAGATTGATCTAAGGTTTGGTTACCATCAGTTAAATGTGCCCAAGACGACGTTTAGAACCCGTTATGGGCAATACGAGTTTCTAGTTATGTCGTTTGGGTTGACTAATACTCCTGCAACTTTTATTAGTTTAATGAATGGAGTGTTCAAGCCATTTCTTGATTCATTCGTCATAGTCTTTATTGATGATAGTTTGGTCTATTCGAAAAGTGAGGAAGAGCATGCCAACCATCTTTGTATTGTTTTAGGTGTTCTTGGGAAACAAAGGTTGTATGCTAAATTTTCTAAGTGTGAATTTTGGTTGACTTCGGTTGCATTTTTGGGACATGTAGCTTCAAAAGAAGGGGTAATGGTAGATCCCCAAAAGATTGAGGCGGTTAAGAATTGGGTTCGATCTAGCTTTGTGACGGAAGTTAGGAGTTTTGTGGGGCTCGCTAGCTGTTAACGGCGATTTCTGAAGAACTTTGCTTCTATTGCCTCTCACTTGACAAATTTGACCAAAAAGGAGTTA
Source organism: Solanum lignicaule (assembly GCA_029582545.1). NCBI lineage: Eukaryota > Viridiplantae > Streptophyta > Magnoliopsida > Solanales > Solanaceae > Solanum > Solanum lignicaule. Next base: position 44,506 of record JAJOOF010003644.1, read on the forward strand.
CCCCTTTGAATGAACTGAAAAATGTGAGGATAGTTTTCAAAGGCTCAAGACTCTCTTGAGCACAACACCTATCCTAGCACTACCGGTTGAAGGTAAAGATTTTATTGTTTATTGTGATGCTTCACATTCTGGTTTGGGCGCTGTGTTAATGAAGGACAAGAATGTCATAGCCTACGCATCGTGACAATTGAAGGTGCATGAGATGAATTATCCAACGCACAATTTGGAGTTGGCAGCGGTGGTGTTTGCCCTTAAAATCTAGTGACATTACCTTTATGGTGTCAACTGTGAAGCATTTACTGATCATCATAGTTTGCAGCATGTGTTCACTCAAAAGGATCTGAATTTTAGACAACGAAGGTGGATGGAGCTACTCAAAGATTATGATGTGACCATTCAATACCATCCGAGTAAGGCTAATGTGGTGGCAAACGCTTTGAGTCGAAAGGCACTGAGTATGGGCAGTCTAGCTTGCTTGAGTGTAACTAAGCGACCTTTGGCTAAGGAAATTCAGACCTTGGAGTCTAAGTTCATGCAGTTGGGTATCTTAGAGAAAGGTGGGGTGTTAGCTAGCATTGAAGTTAGGGCCACATTCATTGAGGAGATCAAGGCCAAACAATTTGAGGATGAAAATTTGAATGAACTTAAGAAGAAGACTGCAATTGGTAAGACACAAGAGACCACTCTTGATGCAGAAGGTGTGCTCAGTTTTAAATGAAGGATTTGTGTTCCTCAGGTTGATGACTTGATTGAGAAATTGTTGACAGAATCCCATGGTTCTCGATATTCCATCCATCCGTGTGTGACCAAGATGTAGCGAGATTTGAAGCGAATTTATTGGTGGTCGGGCATGAAGAATGATATAGCGGAGTTTGTGGCTAAGTGTCAAAATTGCCAATAAGTAAAGTATGAACATCAAAGGCCCATAGGTTTGCTTCAAAGAATGCCAATTCCAGAATGGAAGTGGGAAATGATAGCCATGGATTTCGTGGCTGGTCTTCCAAAGACTTTAGGGAAGTTTGATTCTATTTGGGTAGTGGTTGATAGATTGACTAAGTCAGCCCATTTAATTCTGGTAAGAATAGATTATAATGCTGAACAATTGTCTAAGGTATCTGTGAAAGAGATAGTGAGGTTATATGGGGTGCCCCTTTCTATCATCTCAGATCGTGGTACGCAGTTTACCTCCAAGTTTTGAAGGAAATTACATGATGAATTGGGGAAACAACTCACTTTTAGTACCGTTTTCCATCCACAGACGGACGAGCAATTGGAGAGGACTATTCAAGTGTTAGAAGACATGTTGAGGGCATGTGTGATTGATTTTGGAGGGCATTGGGATAAGTTCTTACCTTTGTGCGAGTTCTCTTATAATAATAGTTACCACTCCAGCATAGATATGGCATCGTTTGAGGCACTTTATGCGAGGGGATGTAGATCACCCATAGGATGGTTCGAGGTGGGAGACGTAAACCTTTGGGGGTTGATTTAGTAAAGGATGCTCAAGATAAGGTAAGGAGTATTCAAGTTAAACTTTCAGCATCCCAGAGTAGACAGAAGAAGTAAGCAAACCATAAGGTAAGAGACATGGCATTTCAGACTGGTGAGAATGTTCTTCTTAAGGTATCACCCATGAAAGGGGTGATGATATTTGGCAAGAAGGGTAAGCTAAGTCCGCGATTCATTGGTCCCTTTGAGGTTCTTGAATGTGTAGGGTCAGTGGCTTATAGATTGGCCTTACCTCCTAACCTATCGGGAGTTCATCTAGTAGTTCATGTGTCCATGTTGAAGAGATATCATGGTGACGGGGATTATATCATTAAATGGGACTTAGTTGTGTTAGACAAAGACCTTTAGTATGAGGAGGAACCGATTGCAATTCTTGATCGTGATGTCCAGAAGCTGAGAACCAAGGAGATTAAGTATGTGAAATTTCAATGGAAGCATCGTCCAGTTGAGGAAGCTACTTAGGAAACCGAGAAGGACATGCGAGACAAGTATCCCTAGTTGTTCGTCGATTCAGGTACTACTCCATTCTTTCCTTAGCCTATTTTTCCTAATTTTCTCACTAGGGGACGAGTGATGGGTAAAATGGTATCTATTGTAACGACCGGATTCCATCATTATAGAAAAGCCAACGGAGAAAATTTTTGGGCCGGAAAACTTTTTCGGAGTAACTTGGAATTTCCCAACCTAGTCCAGATTTGGACAAAATCAGAGTTATTAAATTCTAGAGAAATCTGGTAACAATTGAATGATCTAATTATGAATTTGATCACATGAGTAGATATCTAACACGTTAAGGAACCTGCACGACTTTACGAAATTGAATTCAGGTAAGTAGAACTCTCGGAATTGATCGTAGCATAAACATGTAGTTTATGGGTGTCGTTGGTGGAAGGTGTGTTGTGAAATAGGAGTTTGGAATTCTTAAATCGACTTACTGGTTTCGTGCAAGCCGTTGTGGCAGAATTATTCCCGCCAGGGCGGGGCCGCTGTGGCAGGCTGGGTGCCGCCATATCGGGATAGTCGCGACTTAAAGTCAGAAATAAACCTCAAAAATGTTTTATTCTGTAATATTCGAACTTGAGAGCTAAGTAACGAACCCAGGGGTTTTCTTGACATTTTTCCACCATTCTTGAGGCTAAAGGTAAGGTTTTCACTCCTTGAATCCATTTTTCGATCCGTAGAATGTAATTGAGAGGGTAATTATCGATGGATGAGGGTTTTGATCTGAAATTTATGGTGGAAAAATCCCTAATCTGGGTATGGGGATGAAGGGTTTGATGGTTGATAGTGTTGACTTTATTCTGGGTAATTAAGTCTTGTTTATTGATCCTAGCATTATATTGATTGTTTGTAGACCAAGAACAAGCGGAACGAATTCGGAAATGGAAGAATCAAGTTCCTTAGGGGATTCAAGCATTTTTCGAGGTAGGCGATGGTTGTGATTTCATGATAGTGTGATAGATGTTTGTTCTTGTTTCAATATAATACGTGTATGTATGCGAATGTTGCATTATTGATAAAACTTGTTGTAAATGAGGATAGATGAATGATGAATGCCATGAATCATGACTTGATTGTATGATTATGATAATGTACATTGTGATTGTGATTGTGGCTTGTTGAGTGGATCGGGTGTTGCGTTCCGACACACTAACTTGGATCGGTTGCCACATTCCGGCATAAATATGGGATCGGTTGCCACATTCCGGCATAAACATTGGATCAGGTACCACGTTCTGGTATGCTAACTATTTGGGTTTGGGTTCCATGAGAGGACCAATGACTTGTCATAACTGTGTATCTTGAGAAATGTGAAATTGTACCTTGTTCGTAAATGATGATGATATTGTATATGTTCGGTGTATGTATGTTATTATTATGTTTTATTGACTTAAGTACGTTGCACTTAGTGGGGTAGCTGCGCGATCCTACCAGTTCACTGTGGTTTTGTACTGATACTGCACTTGCTCTTTCTTTGTTGAGTACAGAGCATCTTCAGGCGGCTATTGACAGACCTTGCTTAGAAGATCAATGATCGTTTCAAATTCAAGGTTAAGCCAGTTCTTCCGGGTTGCCATGAGTTTTCTTCCTGTTTAGTCCATCTTATTCAGACTTAGACTAGTTCAATAGATATTCTTATGTTTAGTTTGGTTGTACCCATTTTCCGTTAGGCTTTTGTTCATTGTTAGAGTTTTGGAACATTGACTTTCAGGTACTAGGCATTTATTTCCGCAATTCGTTGTTAGATCTTTTGAAAGTTTATGGGAACTTCAATATTTAGTCATTTAAACCGACTTCCGTATCTTTAAATGCTTGGTTTCGTATTAAACAATTAGTACTAATGGTTCTCCCATCGGAGGGTTAGTGTTGGTGCCACTCACGATGGCCGGAGCAGTAACACTCTATTTCCTAGACACGTTTATTATTGTTCTTTTTTTTTTCTCTCTCATTATTTTTCACTCAAACAGTTGCACAAAAATAGGGAAACACTATTTTATATATTTTTAAAATGTCACTTATTTTTCAACTCTTCCTCTTTTTCTCTTTCATCCAATTTTTTGCCCCTCTTTCAAGTCTTAGAATTTCTATTTTCTTTTCTAAAATATCTCCATTAGAGATCAATTACAACAATAAACCCTTTTATATTGATTGTCTGTGTTTGCAATTTTTTTTCAATATAATTGAGGGTTTCAACATTCTTTATCTTGTAGTTGGATGCAAGGTTTTTTTTTACAATTTTTTGTGTTTTCTATTATATTTTAATTGGTAATAGTAATTTGTTCTTAAAAGAGAAGATATGTAGAAAGTGACAAAGATTGCAAAGACATTGTGATACCCTTGGAGGAAATGGGTGAACTGAAAAAAACAACGATGAGTTTGAAAATCGTTAGTTATTGATATTAATGGATAATAATTAGGATTTTAAAGATTTTCTACCTACAACATTGATTTCAATACATTCAAACTCGCCTCGATAATCAAATCGAAGAAGCATTTGATTCTTATTTAATGTGAAACTTAAATTTGTATACATTGAGACAGAACTCTATAATAGTCTAATGTATACATCTTCAAACTAAATGTATATGCATTTGGTATTATGTATATGAAGTTGAAAGTATGTATACAAAATATGATTTTATTTATCGAAAGATAATATATCTATACACATCAATATCTAAAAATTATACATATGTATACTAATAATATATACAAGCAAAATATAGGTAATGTATACATTATAGTGTGATTGTATACTTGATTAAATGTATGCTTAATTAAATGTATTCAATTGAATACATATTTATTTGCAATATATTTCAATGCTCACTGCATACTTAATTTACATATAAATATATTTTGGACGCTCATACTAAGTTTAAATTATGTAAGTGGATACACAAACAAAACTTGAAAATAAATTCCGTAAACATTATAGTTCAAACGTATATTTCATCAAATATATTTAACTAAATACACAAAAATAGTTATGTATACACTAAACAAATGTACTCCCTCCGTGCATCTTCAACCCACGCTCTCGAGTGATTAATCAGCTACCTTTTTGTGCGTTGGCCTGCAGCTCATCCAGTTCGTTCCCATTTGGTGATAGCGCTTTGACTTCTGAGTGATTCGGTGCTTCGCCAAACAAATTTTTACTTCGCCGAGATTTACAAAACTTCTCAGTAGTTGTGGATGTTCAAACGGCAATGACCATCAGGGTCGCCGATCAGGTGGGTGAATCGCCGAAACCTTCCTGAGCTTACCGAGTTTTACAGCCTCCAGGCTTAGAGGGTGCCTTGAGTCAAACGACGAAATAGCATTGATCACCGGCGTCTTCGACTCGCCAACTGGGTATGCCGCTCACCATTCTGCACCTCTTTGGCACCTACCACACTTCAATCTATAAAACTAATGCACTATTATTTTACTAGTACGCAAATATAATATAATATGGGGTTTTGGGTTGCCTCCCAAACAACGCCTGAGTTAACGTCGTGGCACGACGCAAGTCCAAGTCTACTCTTCATCCTCAGAATCACCATGGTGTAGTTAGGTGATTCTTCGGCGAACGGAGGATAGTGACCCGTCATCAAATGGGTGATTTGAGCATCCTGTAGTTGAATGGTCATGGAGTTCGAATTGGTTACTTCGTTTAGCATATCAATGTTTTCCTTCAGGTCATTCAGTTTCTTGTCATGCTCGTCAAGCTTTTGTAGGATGAGTGAAGAGGTATCGTCACTTTGCACACCCTCATGCCTCTTTCCTTGTTTGCACTCTCGAAGGTAGAAGTCCTTCTCTAAAACATCTACTTGAGCCACCAGTTTGTCCCATTTGTATTTCTTTTGAGTTTCCTTGCTGGCTTCGACCATATTGTCAAGTAGTGTTGCGACAACTTCGTAGGGTTGGTTGAGCATTCCACCCTCGTAAAGGTGTTCAGTTATACTTTTATTTTCGGGTTCGAGACCCCGATAGAAGCAATCCAGCAGCATCTTATCAGGCATCCCATGAGATGAGCATGTTTGTAATATTGCTTTGAACCGCAACCACATTTCTGGAATTGTCTCCTCTCCTGCTTGTTTGAACATCAGTAGATTATCCCTGAGGTTCAATAGTTTCAGGAGAGGATGATTTGTGTGATACCCATAGTGATTATCCATTCTTGTTTCCCTGCTTTGATCTTCAGAAAATCAAAACAAAACAACAACTAAGGTTAGTAAAGCTAGAACTAAGAAAAACCAAGAATTCTACTTAACTAAGAATTCCCAAATAACACCAATCCCCGGCAGAGGCGCCATTTTGATGTTTATCGTGACCAACGGCACTAACCTACGGTACGAGTGTCTACGATCGTCGATAATATAGTAACCCAACTAAAGGTTGGGGTCGTGTCCCAAGGGAGTGGTTTTGAGAATTAATAGATAAATAAAATTTAGTTCTAATTAGTTGTATCTAAAGACATTAACGAGTAAAATCATAGTAAATTAAAGGGGGTGACACAAAAGTGTCAAATATCAATTGGGGGTTTTATCGCAAGTAGTTAAAATAACAAAAACAACAAGAAAATCAAGTATGGGGAAAAGTTCTTGGGGAGTGACCGCAATACAAGTTGAGATAAATCGTTGGGTACATGCTTTCGATAGGAAATTTGCAAGATAATAGTGACTAGGCTAAGCTTTAGATGGAAATAGGTTCCCTCTCGGGCAACTTACCCCATTTCAAATGTGTTTCTCTCGGACACCCATTTGCCGCATGTAGGCCAGCCTACGTCTTACCCCACTCACTCTTTCGAGCTGAGTGTTAGGATATGGGACTAGGGCTCACCCTCTTGGGCTGAACCTCATGTCGACCCACTCCTTAGGACATCAGTCTAGTGGTCTTGGTTTTGCGACCTCCCTCTCGATCAAGCCGAAAATACATGGATGGTTTTGTATTTGCAACTACAAACCTATTAAATTAAACTACAATAACTAGGTGAAATCACCATTAAAATACATCTAACCTATCAACAAGCAAGACCGAACAACAATATCAACACATATTTACTAAATCACACCCCAAGAATGGGAGGTTTTAGCCACACATTAAGAAATAACAAATACACCTAAAATGATACTAAAATCAAATGGGTATAAGGAATTAAACCTTGATTTAAGCAAAGGAAGAAGAATTGAGAAGACCCACTTCCAACTTGGGGAAGATGAAATCCTTCTTTCTTTAAGTCTCCCAAAAAAAACCCTCTCCAAACTTGAGAGAAAATATCCCAAAAAAGTACTATTCTATTGTGAAAATTATAGTAATGGTTCCCCTCTTAAAAATTAATAGAGAGTTTAATATTTATAGACTGCAGAAATTATTGCTGGCGGATCGCTCAGCGAGGTTAGTCGAAGTCGCCGAATTACTCGGCGAGTTGCCCTTCTTCTGTCTCATCGCCGCTTTTTGCTTGCCTTCAGAATCTTCACGTTCTGGACCATTGGGCGATATAGTTTAGCTTTGCGGAACTATTCAGTGAAGCGTCGACTGCTCTTTTCATCGCCTTTTTTATCCTCTTCCTTCAAGGCTTCGCGTACTGGAACAAAGAGCGGAGTGCGTCCCTTCGGCGAATCGCCAAGCGTGCTTGGCGATGCGTAGGCTTCAGCTTCTTCATTCTTTTCAACCTTTTTGTTCCTTTTTGCACCTAAGTGTCCATGCTTCCACTAAAACTTCAAATACCTGAAACTTAAGAATTTTTATCATATATAGTGACAAAATAAGCATTTGAGGACACTATTTCTATCAAAATAAGCCCTAAATGAGTTCAATTTGTGGACTCATCATATATCTTGTAAAATCAAATTGCATATCTTGTACGAAGAAAATCAAATTGAAAACCACTTAATGAGATTGGAAAATATTACCGATAAATTATAGAGCTTGATATATGGCAAATGATATATTATGCATTACTTACGTATCAAGTACGTTTGAATTGAACATGAAACCCACTAGTCGAATTATCATCAATATTAGGTTAAATATCAGTATAATAAATATAAATATGATACATTGCATAAAAATCGCTAGTTGAGTTATCAGCACACTAGGTTATATATCAATATAATAAATATAAACATGATAGATTTCATAAAATCCACTAGTCAGAGTATGAGTAACGTTAGATTATGTATCAATATAACAACTTTAAACATTATACATTACATAAAACTCACTAGTCGAAGTATCAGCAACATTAAGTTATATATTAGTATAATCAATATAAACATGATACATTGCATAATACATAATCATTGTGTCAGAAAGCTAAATTACAAAAAAAAAAAAAAACTAGATACATTGAGACTATGTACATTTGGTAACGATGAGAGTTATAATCTAGATCCAATCTTTTTCTTATTTTCTTTGGACGTTTTTTCACAATCGATTTAGAGGCCGAAGATACATCATTCTTCGACTTTGACTTCTTTAATCTAAGATTATTCATGAATAATGGATTGTTTGATACATTGAAAACTTGTGCCATTAAGAATCAAAATAAATGAGATACATTTAAAACTTGTGTGTTTGATATAGACGAGTGTGATAAGGCAAATCCGTTTTTCCCCCTTTTGAGCATTTTTTTAGAATAGATATAGAAGTCAAAATTCTTCTTCGACTTTGACTTCTCCAACTTCAGATTCTTCATAAATTATCGATAGTTTATTTGTTTAGATCTATTTTTAACAAAATATTCATCATCACAATCAAATAGACAACATACATTATCTTGAGTAGTTGAAAATAATTGGGTAATTAATCCCAATACTAAAATATGGAGCATCATCTATATGTATGTAACGACCTGATTCCGTCGTTATGAAAAATCCAATGGGAAATGAAATTGGGCCAGAAAACTTTTTGGTAGTAACTTGGGATTTCCTAGCCTAGTCCAGTTTAGACGAAATCAGAGTCATGAGAGTCTAGGATAATCTGGTAAGGAATGAGAGATCTAATTATGATTTGGATCACATGAGTAGATAGCTAAGACATTAAGGAACCCGTACGACTTTACGGAATCGAATTCGGGCAAGTAGATCTCCCAAAAATGATCTTAGCGTGAATAGGTAGTTGTTGAAAATCAAGGGTTGAAAGTGTATGGTGAAATGGGGGATTGGAACTCAAATTCCAACATTCTATTTACGTGCGTCTAGCTACAGCGGGATCCCACCATAGCTGGATAGTCGCGACTTAAATAGGGTAAAACCCCCCAAAATCATTATTTTCTACAAAAGTTCATTCGTGAGACCTAAGAAACGACCCAGGGCTATATATTGACCGTTTTTCACCATTCTTGAGGCAAAAGGTAAGGTTTTAACTCCTGAATACATTTTTCGATCCGTAGAACGTAATCTAATGGGTAAATATCAATGGGGGATGGTTTTGATCTGGAATTTATGGTGGAAACAACCCTAATTGGGATCGAGGGTTCAACCTAGGGTTTATATTATTGATATAATCCGGGTAATTAGGTGTTGTTTATTGATCCTTGCGTATATTAATTTTTTGTAGACCTAGAACAAATGGAAAGAATCCAGAAAGGGAAGAGTCAAGTGCCTTAGGGGATTCAAGCTTGGATTCGAGGTAGGTGATAGTTGTGATTTCATGATGGTGTGATATATGCTTGTTCTTGCTTCATTATAATACGTTTATACATGCGAATGTTGCATTATTGATCACACTTGTTGTAAACGAGGATAGATGAATGATGAATGCCATGAATCATGACTTGATTGTATGATTATGAGAATGTACATTGTGATTGTGATTGTGGCTTGTTAAATGTATCGGGTGTTGCGTTCCTGACACACTAACTATGGGATCGGTTGCCATGTTCTGTCATAAATTTTAAATCGGTTGCCACGTTCCGACATAACTATGGGATTGGTTGCCACGTTCCGGCATAAACTTGGATCGGGTACCACGTTCCGGTATGCTAGAAACTTAGGTTTGGGTTCCATAAGAGGACCATTGACTTGTCATATTAATGTAATTGAGCATGTGAAATTGTATGTTATTCGTAAATGATGATAATATTGTATATGTTCGGTGTATCTATGTTATTATATGTTGTAATGGCCTATGTATGTTTCACCTTTTGGGATAGCCCCGTTATCCTATCAGTACATGGTGGTTGTGTACTGATACTACACTTTCTTGTTGTTTGTTGAGTACATGACATCTTCGGGCGGCTATTGATAGATTTCAACTAGGTGACTATTAAGCGTGATCGGACTCAAGGGTGAGCCAGTTCTTTCAGGCTGCCATGGATCTTTCTTGTTTAAGTCTACTCTTTTCAGACTCAGACTATTTGTTAAGGTGTTTGTTTAGTTTCGAGGTTGTACCCCTTGTTCTTAGACTTGTCGTTGATAGAGTTTTGGTACAATGACTTTCAGGTTCTAGGGGTTGTTCTTCCGCATTAGTTTGGTTAGTTGTTTGTTAAAACCTTGGAGTTTATGGGGACTCCATTTTTATTGTCATTTAAACCTACTTCCATATCTTAAAATGCCTTAGTTTTCATAAAATTTGTTAGTTTGGGTTGTACTAATGGTTCTCCCACCGGAGGGCTAGTGTGGGTGCCAATCACAACTGTCTGGGTCGTGACAAAGTTGGTATCAGAGCTCTAGGTTCGTGGATCTCATTGTACCAAAACGAGTCGAGTAGAGTCTTGCAGAACAGTACAAAGACGTGTGTACTTTTCTTCTATAGGCTATAGGACTTTAGGAAAAACTCACTTCTTTCTACTCCTTCGTGCTATAACTTGAATCCAATTGGTATCTGAGTGATACAAATTGGTGTCTTTCTTCCTTCACTCTATGGTCCGAACTAGAGCAACAAAAGTGGTAACACCGTCACTAGCAAGAGAGGATGTGTATAGACTACCGATAGTTGAATATGGTCACCATTCAGAACAAGTATCCATTGCCTCGGATAGACGACCTTTTTGACCAGTTGCAAGGTGCTTCAGTTTTCTCTAAAGATTGATTAAGGTCTGGTTACCCTCAGTTAAAGATTGAGGCGGTTAAGAATTTAGTTCGACAAAGTTCTATGATTGAAATTAGCAGTTTTGTGGGGATCGCTAGCTACTATTGTCTCTTGTGGTATGAGTTGAGTCCAATTGGTATCTCCCGATTCCAATTGTTATCTCAACGAAGGGAACTAGACATCGTAGTCTTGGCTGAAGGGACACAATCAAGTTAATTGGAACTGAGAAGGTTCCAATTTGTATATGGCCTTAGGGGCCGTATAAGGCATAAATGATCAGTAATGATCGTCTATGGAACAAACTAATTAAATAATTTGGACTTTTCTGCAAGTTGTAACTGCTTGAGTGTAGTGAAACTTGTTGTAAGAAGAAAGTCATAACAAGATTAGGTGAAAGGGTCTAGATAAATTACTATGTGGTTCGTAAGCGAGAAATCTGGACGTGCATTGTGACCAACTGATAACCGTGTGAGAGTCTAGGTGTATCCTGGTGATATGTGTGTGGTAGTGTTTAAACGATGTAAAAAGATTCTAAAGTGCGTACTTCGTTGGGTTGACCGGGGGGTAGACAATGTTGTCCTAGCTAAAGGGATTTTCTTAAATGCCTAGTTATAGCCGAGAACTTTAGGGGAAATATAGAAAAAGAGAGGAACCCCAAAAATTGTTGGCAGGGATTCTGTTTCCGTCAGGGCCGCTGGGGCGGGATTTTTCCTGCCACGGCGGGACCGCCAGTGCGGGATTTCTCCCGCCAGAGTGGGACAGGGCGAGACAGAATTTCAGCTTGTCTCCCCTATTTTCCCCTCGTCACAATCATGGACCCCGAATCATATCCAAACTAACCCTTGCGATCTAACTTAGTGTTCAACAATCGAATATAAGGTATAAAATGTGTTACAATTGTGGAGAACCTGGGCATATGAGAAGGAAATCGACAAGGCTGTGGAGGCCGGGGAAATGGTAATGCAGGTAGATAAGCAGTGCAGCAAGTTAAGGAGGTTGCCAGTCCAAACGATAGGGCTCAGTTATATGCTTTCCAGGGCAAGACCGAGTTTGAGGTGTGTGATGCAGTGGTCACAAGTGCTACTCTTGTCTGTGCCCGGAAGGCTATATTTTTGTTTGATCTGGGTTCTACTTATTTGTATGTGTCAGTTCGATTGCCTTGGGATTTGATGTGGTTTGTGATATACTTGATGCCCCCATCCATGTTTCTATCCCAGTTGAAGAGTCGGTCATAGTCACCCATGTATATCGTGTTATCCTATTGTGTTATGAATTTTCATATTTGGTTTGATTTGGTTATGTTGGATATGACTGACTTGATATAATCTAAGGCATGACTTGGTTGTCCCCTATTATACTAGAGTTAATTGTAATACTAAGTCTGTAACTCTAGAGATCCCCAGTAGAAAGATTAGAGTGGGAAGGGGTGTACAAGCCTAAGCTAGCTAAGATCATATCTTCCATTCGGGCTAGGAAACTGGTAGGGCAGGGTTGTTAGGCGTATTCGGCTCATGTTCGGGATGTTGAGGTTGAATCTCCCTCTATTGAGTCTATTCCTGTGGTGTCTGAGATTAAGGAAGTATTTCCTACAGATTTTCCTAGTATGCCTCTGGATAGAGATATAGATTTCTGCATTGACTTCAAAACTGGCACTCGCCCCATTTCCATCACTCCGTATCGTATGGCTCCAGCAGAATTAAGAGAGCTTAAGGCTCAAATCCAAGAGCTTCTTCATAAAGGTATCATTCGTCGTAGTGCTTCCTTGTGGGGTGTTCCTGTCTTGTTTGTTAAGAAGAAGGATGGTAGTATGAGGACTGGTGATTGTATCTTAAGCCATAAATGAGTGGATTGATACCGGAATGACAAGCTTATGGATAAAGAAATTTCCATTGAGTATACTTGGGCGAAGGAAATTGAAGATTTTAGTAAGGAAATGCATATAAAAATTGGATTAGTCCTTTGAATTTGATGAGTATACCTGAGTTTGAGGTGTCGTGTTGATGAAAAGGTTGACTTCATAGTGATCGTCAGGGCTGACTGAGCAGAGTAGTAATAAAAGTTTGTGATGGGATGCAACTATATAATAAGATTATGGTTAAGCGAATTTCGTGTAGTAATTATGATTTGCGAGTATCTAAGGTTGTGGCTTCCTAATATTTAGTGAGTAACGTGGTTGCATGGAAGGTTTTGAGAGATGGTGGGACACCATTCGAATAGAAATTAAAGAGCTAGAGTCATAATGAAGAAAAATAGTAGGATGTAGTACAACCTTTAAAAAGAGGCGAGAGCAAGAATATTTTATTTGATTGCAAGGGCTAAAGAGATATCTTTAGAACAGTAGATAACTGGGTTTAGAGACACGTGATTTCATTCGTTTTGTTATGGCTATGGTAATAGTGTCACAAGTCCTTCAGATTGGTTAAAAACTATTGGAAAAGACTTGAGGAATAATGAGTGGACAGACATTAGCTCGAGTGTGGTGATAAGTGCTTTGTCTCTGTTTTGAGTTTAGTAATGAGTACGATTGAATTTTTAGCGAAAGGTATTGTAAAATTGATGGAGAGGCGATCAATGATAAGCGAAGATCCATGAATTCATAAAATCTTCAAGGTATAAGCTAATATTGATAGATAAGGGGTTATGTTATATGGTTGAATTTACAATTTCAGATTTTTCATTGTAACTCTACATTCGTGGTGATGTATTTTGTCAAGGTATGAATTTGAAAGGTGAGAAATGATCAATTGTATCCGGTATTGAGCATTTGAAAGGACTTACACCTGGGTTGAGTCATAAAGTTTATTAGTATTGATTATTAAGTACCTGAGGAATGTTTTCATTTAAAAAGTGTTGGTGTAGAGTAAGGTAAGTGATCGGAGTGGTTATGATGGTTGTTTACATCTCTACTTTATTCAAGTAAAGCGAAACGTCGTGGTGACTAAAAAAAAATCAATTAATTCAATGTTAAAAGAATTTTAAGAATAAACGAATTTTAAAGGAGTCTCCACCTAATTTTAGGAAAAAATAGGAAACCAATTAAGTGATCTACAAAACCATTAGATTCTAGGTAAGAGTTCAGGTTATTCCGAAGGAAAGGTGTTAGGCATCCTTTGAAATCCACAATTGTGGATCCCGACTGAATTCATTTTTTTTCAAATTGAGGAGGAGATAAGACAATATACGAGTGAAACAAACATGCGATATACAGGAGTAATAAAATAACAACAATAATATAAGACACGACCTAAAGTTTGTCTAACATTGATATATACAAAATAATGAATAAACAATATAATTCAAACTTCGTTTGAATAACTCCAATGGGAAGCATTTCCGGATACCTGAAAATACACTTAGTAAAAGTGTTAGTACTAAATAAATATGAACAAAAATAAATGAATTAAATAACTTAAAAATAAAAATCCACCTTATTAACATGGGAGGCCTTGAAAATTGACGGTAATTTCTTCATCGGCCAATTCTAACATATAAAAAATATAAATCTAAACTAAATTTCCGTCTTTTAAAATGGGGAGGCCTCCAAAACTGATAGAGAGATTTTTGAGTTCTTCCTCAAAAATTCTGTCCCAGTTAGAACTTTTGGCAAATCTCAAAATGACCTCCAATCTTGACTTGATGGAGATAGCACCTTTATTGTGAATTTTGAGATGCTCTCAAAAATTCTGTCCTAGTTTTATTGCAAGGAGAAAAGAAAATCACACTGGGTATATGACCGAGTCATTGTGGCGCCTACATATCCTGTTGAACCAGGAATCATGTCAAATGTAGTTCCAAACTTATACATGATGAATACTGCAAATAATCTGAGATATGATCGTCAGTAGAAAATGTACAATATGAACATGATGAAATAGGAAAATGATATTCCTTGTGATATTCAAAGCCTAGAGACAAAAGACATGTCACATATTTGGAACAGACAACCCAATGAAGTAAAATAGGCGTCTCACACTTAAGAAGTTAGCCTAATGACACTTTTTATAATGAACAACCCAAAAAGGAAAGGAAACTTCATTTTTTCTTTTTTAATGGAAAGAATCTAAAAAAATGCTTTGGAAAATATTAAAAAGTTGGTGCTTACTCATCCTTTTTTTGTTTTTAGTTATTTTAAAAAAAAAATAAAGAATGTGATGAGACAGTAAAATCTTGACTACAATTGATACCAACTGTTAGGAGTGCATGTAAATCTTTTTTTTCTTTTTCTAACTAAGACTAAATTTAAGGTAATTCCTACATCTTCGAGTGGTACCTAAAACATACTTAAGTATCAACCAGATTTGTTTATCTTACTTCAAACAAAGGTTTTCAATTGTACCAATTCCCTTGTTTCAAGTGCCCTCACAACAATAAAAGTCATATTTCTCACATATTTGAAGTATTTGATTTGAGGACATTTTTTCAAATGTACTCATATTCACAAGAATGTTCAGTGCATGCAACTGTGATACCATAGGCTTGACCCTTATGTAAATCTCCACTAATGTAAGAACATTGGAATGAGATCATGTAGGGCTTGTCATTGGCTTGTAACGTAGGCTTAGAGACGGGTAGGATATATATTTAGGATACGAGTGACTTAATTCCTCCTTGAGCGTCACACTGAATTTGTACTCTTGACGATTGATACGCCTTTGGCATCAGATCCTTCTCATTTTCCTCCCTTTATTCGACTTCTTTTGAATTATCATTTATTGGAGTTTTTTTATTTTTTCACCCCTTTGTTTCGACTTATTTTGAGTCCTTATTTCTAGGAGCTTTTCTCTTATTTCACCCCTTTCTTTTGAATTTTTCTCCTCTTTTGTTGGAGTATTTTCCTTCTCTGCTTTCACTGACCTTGTAAGGGTGTTTTTGTTTTTGTTTTTCTTTGTTTCTTTCAACCTTTTTTCTTTGTTTCTTTCTTTTTTGTTCTTTCTCTAGAAGTCGTTTTTGGTTTCTTGACTTTAGGAGACTTAATATCTTTTGCCTTTGGCAACTTCAAACATGGATCTTCTCTTATATTCTGCACATCTTTGGTGCGCACAAGATGGTTGAGCCAAGAGAGGGATAATGCATGTAAGCACTCAAAAGGGTAATGGCTAGGATGTGGTTGTCCAAAGAAAAGGCTTCAAGCTCAAAATGGGGGAAACTAGGGATTAATGTCATTTGGTAGACTTTAAAAGGCATAATCGATTCAAAAAAGGCCTACAATCCTTTCCCAAACCAAACATTACTCAAGATTTCGCCTCGAAAAACATTCAGGCCAAGTTCTAAATCAACAATGCAATGCAATTGAATTAGATCTAAAAGCTCACCACAAAATGCGCATGAAATAATGAGGTTGACTTTATTCTTATCTTGAATGCATGCAAGAGAATTTTCAAGCATCACAAAAGTACAAATGAAAGGTGCCAAAAGAATCTATGGTTTACCACAAAATCAGTCCTCTCCATCATATCAAATATTTTTACATGCTCCTAATTGCATTGGTCCCAATTGAGTAGAAGACACGACTCTTATGATATATACACAATTTTTTTTTTGAAAGAATGAATACCGAACCCAAAAAGGGCTACCTACGTATCTTATCGAGATGAGAATCAGGTGTGCGTAGTTCATGCAAATATGACTTTGAAAATATGCACAAACTATTTTAATCTTTTTTTTTCTAAAATTTAAAAAAATGAATACCGAACCCAAGAAGGGCTGCCTACGTAGTCCACTGAGATGAGAATCAGGTTCGCATAGTTCGTGCAAATATGACTTTGAAAATATGCACAAACTATTTTACTATTCTTTTGAACTTTATTTTCAAAATTTTTAAAGAATGAATACCGAACCCATGAAGGGTTGCCTACGTATCTCACCGAGACGAGAATCAGGTTCGCGTAGTTCGTGAAGATATGACATAAAATAATTTCAAAATTTAGACAAACTTGGAGTGATTCATTGTATCCTCTTAACTGTCGATCTTTGTTCTTTCTGTTGAATGTGGTCCCTCATTTTTCTTACAGTAATCACTTGTTGTTGTATTTTTTTTGAATTTCTCTTGGAACTGTGTCTTCTCCTAATTATCCACGATAACCAAACATTGTTATGACCATCCCCGATGTCGTCGGAGATAATTTTCCTGTAAAAATATGAGAAATGTGTGAAAGTAGGGCCAACATGCAAAAATAATAAAAAATAAATGAGTGTGACCTCATAGTCAAAGAGTCCCCTGATTTATCTTTTTGACTTGAAATTAATGTCTTGTGAAATACAAAGACTCGAATTTCACGAGTCCTCTTATCCTTTGCAACTTCGGACGAATAATTACTTTCAAATTCTAACATAAATCAAACTCTCGCTTAAAAAGAAGAAAAACTCAAAAGGTAAAAGTGTTAGTTCGTGTTCATAATGGATAATGCAAAATATCACACGAAGAATTAATTAAACACATAAGCACTTCTTTGATTGAAGACAAACTCAATTATATCACATAGCATACAAACAGTTATTACGCATCCTATACAAATATGTGACCATTTTGTGCCAAGGATGGCTATCGATCTGAAGGATGTATTATGTCATTTGACAACATTGTCTCAAAACCTGAACTTATACAAACTTTATGAATAAAACTGAATGGGGATACATAATAAGGAAAAGGGGATACAAATAATCAGTCTCACGCAGGGGTACCATCATAAATTATGCCTCCATGGACAGTCCTTTTGTTTGATTTCTTATCATCTCTAAATGTCAACGTCTACATATGCAATGGTAATTTGATCCTTCTTTGACTCGAACAAACTCTTAGCCTTCTTACCTCAAGGGACATTGTTTTGCCAAATGACCTATACATCCTTCAAATTTAACACATAAGCATGATTGTCTATTATTGACCAATGGGCCAAATAGACACAAGGTGGGCCTCTAATGGGCCCAACACACATTGAGTTTTGGGTCAACTTAGTTCAAAATGCGCTAGATTCGGGATTTGATTTCGCTCTACGCTAGTTGACTAAGAGTGACTTTTGAAAGATCGGGAACCCAAACAGACAACTTAGGCTGGAACTCACGACAACCATTGGACGCATGACGAACCAAAAAATTGCCGATCATTCTGAAAAATGGTCGAGTATAAAAAGCCCAGCTGCGATTACGCAGAAATCGTTCTTAATATACTATACATACAAGTTGGAAAATGTCATGAATGCAATGACAATATACATATAATTAAATGAATAATGAATAAACAACAAGTACAATATACAAACAATCAACAAAATATAAAAGACACAAGATATAATACAATAAAAAAAAGACTCCTCAATTTGAAAAAATGAACTCATAATTGTTAGTTACTCTATATCTCCAGCGGAGTCGTCATTCTGTTTACATCCCTACTTTATTCAGGTAAGGCGAAACATCGTGGTGACTAAAAAAATCAATTAATTCAATGTTAAAAGAATTTTAAGAATAAAGAAATTTTAAAGGAGTCGCCACCTAATTTTAGGAAAAATTAAGAAACCAATTAAGTGATCTACGAAATCATTAAATTCTAGGTAAGGCTTAATGTTATTCTAAGTCTGGCAACGGAATCGGGAGGTGCTGGTTCCGGTCCGTCCCAGTCCGTTACCCGTTTTGTCTCGGTTCCGGCATGTACCGGTTTGCTCCGGACTGTAGCGGGTCCGGGAGGGGTAACGGGACGAAAACTGGGATTTACCGGTTAGTCCCGGTTCCGGTCCCGGTCCGATTCGGTTCGTCTCTTTTCTTTTTTTAAAAAAATCTTAATTAATTATAATTATAGCCATTAAGAGCCGTTGGGCAACGAGTTTTGGGCCCCACTAACGGCTCTTTCACCCCCATAACTCCCCTTTACACCTCCCCACCCCCCCAAACTTTTTTTAATACCCAACCTTCTAAAAACTACATTTTCATCCTTTTTTTAAACTATAAATACCCCAAATCTTTCATTCTTTTCACTCACAAAACTATTATCTTCTACTCTCTCTACTCTCTAATTCTCTATTAGTTTCTAATCTCTTATTCTCGTTAAAATTATGAATTTGGTCTTTGGAAATTGGAGCTTCAAAATTCAACTTTCAATTTTCGGCTTCCGATCATACACGTCTACTTTTTTAAGTAGACGTTTGGTACATTCGTTCCAACTCAATTTTCATTTAATTATTTATTTGTTTGCATTTAATTATTTATTTTGTGAGTAAATAGTCTCTAGTCTCTACTTATTTAGTTATTTATTTGTTTAAAACTTTGCATTACATTTTCGTATTATATATAATTTACTCACTTTTTATATTTGAATATGGATTTCGGAAAAAACATTATTGAAAAGGGTAAAACAACCATAGTTAATTCGTTCACTAATTTATCTACCTCAAAATCCAAGAAAAATAAAAAAACCAGTAATACTTCTAAATCTAAAACTAAAAAAACTTCTCAATTAAGAATAAATATGGATGATTATACGCATGTTGATGATACTGTTTTTAATATTGATAGTAATAGTGGATTAGATCCTTATCATGAACATTTACAAAGAAGGGTTGGTAATTTTGATGAGGAATTACCTGAAGATGATGAAAATGATGATGAACATGATGATGTTAATGATTATATTGATAGTTTTGATAATAATGTTGATTAATATGATGATGATGAAACTCAGCCAGCTACGGCTACTCCCACTCCCAATCCATCTTCCCCTCCCGCTCCCTTTCGTTGTCCTGCTCCCGTCCCCCCCGTGCATCCTAGGACTAAGGTAGAACGTGCTAAAAAATCAGTTGTGTGGCAATTTATGACTCAGAATGAAGATAAAACGCAAGCTATTTGTAATAAATGTAAACATAGAATGAATCATAAAACTGTAGGAAAACAAGGTGAGACGGGACATTTGAGTAATCATTTAATGTCATGTTATAAAAATGAATTTTTGCATGCTAAAGCTGTAGCCGAAGCTAAAAAGATTGGTACCACCCTTCCTGAAAATGTAGGAGTAGAGGACTCTAATATGGTCCAAACACAATTAAATCATTCTAATGTTTCTGGCTCTAGTATACAACGGTCATATAGTAGAGAAAAAGATCTTGAAGAATTAGCTAAAATGATTGTTGTTATGGGTTTGCCATTTAGTTTTGCTGAAAATCCCGGTTTTATTCATTATATTCAAATTGTGTATAATCCACATTTTAAATGTTTTACTAGAAATACAATTAAAAATGCAATATTTGATTATCAAGCTCAACATTTTCAATATCTTCGTTGTTTATATTATTATAATAATTGTAAAATAGCTATTACTTTTGATATGGGCCGTAGTGTAAATGGTAATAATTATTTCACTATTACTGTACATTGGATTGATGAAAATTAGACTTTGCAAAAAAGAATTTTAGGTTATAAATGTTGTGAAATGCATAAAACCGGTAGTTATATAGCTCAAACAATTATAGATATTTTACAAAACTATGGAATTTGTGATATAATAAGTAGTGTCACCTTAGATAATGCTTCTAATAATAGAACTATTGTTGAAATACTAAAACCGTCTCTTTGCCCTATTTATGTTGATGGCTTTCATATTAGGTGTGCTGCACACATATATAATTTGATTGTTAGAGATGGTATAACAATGTATAATAATGATTGCATAAAAGTTGAAACTGCATGTCATTTTATTTTTAAATGTCAAGTTAAGTCTAGACGCAAAGATTTTGAAAATCGTTGTCGCGAATTTAATCTTCCACCTAGAAAAATTCCAAAATCAGTGTGTACTAGATGAAATTCTTTATATGAAATGCTTGAAATCGCTTATGAATATAGGAAACCTTTACAAATGATTTGGAATGCTCATAATTCAATTATGACATATAGACTTGATGATAATGATTCGAATGACATAAAAGAACTTATAGAATTCTTAAAAGTTTTTTATTCAACTACAAAAAAAATATCTGCACTTTATTATCCAACTATTTACTCTGTTTTATCTAATATTTATGTTATTTCTAGTAAATTTTATAAATTCAAAAATAAACCAAGATTTAAAGAATCTATTAAGAAAATGATTGAAGAATTAAAAAAATATTTTATTCTTATTCCTCAAATTTATTTAACCGCTTGTTTATTAAACCCACATTACAAAGATGAAGGTGCATCACGAATGGTTGATAAAATATATTTTAATTTGGGTATTGATAGTGAAGATGATGAAACACCTAGTTG
>JAJOOF010003645.1:0-44678 GCA_029582545.1 Solanum lignicaule
AAACAAGTTTCCGGTAACTTCCGAAACACATTTTTAGGAACTTTTTGGGTCAAATTCAAATATAATCATTTCATTAAGTTCTCGACTCCAAACTCACATGTGAGGCTCTAGTTTAACTCTATCATTTTCCGAGTCGTTACAAATATCACAAATCATCTCAAATTTAGAGGAAAATCTCACAGATGCATAAAAATAAGTGGAACCTGGATCAAATAACACATTAGCCATCCGGTCACAGACAAGAATAGTACCTGTGATCACCGCGTCAGATGCCTTTGCCTCATTTTTTCCCAAAAAAGCATAACATTGAGCCCTATCATCTTTTCGAGCTAATTCCCTGCCTGGTTACGCGTCACCCATACCTCAATTACCATTACCATTTCCTATACCTCCACGGCCTTACTGATTACCTTCTCACCCACCTTGTGGATGTCCTCTACCATTATTAGCATCCCCCGCGGGTACCACTGCTCTAGATTGCTGCTGCTGCTGCTGCGTGGAATCTAACACACGGGGGTGGGGACAATCTCTCCTCACATGCCCAGGTTCACCACAATTGTAGCAAGTACGATAAGAAGATGGTCTGCTTCCCGTCGAAGGCACGACACTCTGACTATCCTGAAAATTATGAGATGGAGTTCTCGAGTAATTACCTGTAGAGGCGGGCATAGCAGACTGAATTGGCTTTGTTGCAAGTGTTGACCTTCCAGACCCCTTAGAGTAAGAGCCTTGAAAGTTACCCGAATTCTTTGCCCTTTTTTCCCAAGCTACTTGACCATCTCGCCTCATCCCCTCCACTTTCTTAACATAGTCTGTCACCTCATTAAAACTCCTCCCTGCAGAGGTCATATGAACATATAATACTTGCAACTCATAATTCAAACTTCTAATAAACAGTCGGATCCTCTCCCCCTCAGTAGTAACCAACTACGTAGCATATCTAGATAAAGCATGGAATTGGCCTCATAAGTAGCCACAGACATACCACCTTGCTCTAAAGCCATAAATTCATCCTTCCTGTGATCCCTCAACGTTCTGGGCACATACTTTTCTAGAAAGAGAGCATGAAATTGAGTCCAAGTAACTGGAGGTAAAGTAGAATATTTGCACTCCATATAAGCTCTCCACCACTGCTTGGCCTCACCTTGAAGTTGGAAAGACACGAACTCAACCCCATGTTGGTGAACAATACTTAATTTATGCAACCTCTCATAACAGTCTAAGATAAACTCATAAGTATCTTCAGTCTCAGAACCAAGAAATATCTGAGGCTTAAGCTTTAGAAACTTAGTCAACATATCATGCTCATTACCGGTCATAACGGAACCCATCAAAGGACGGAAGAAAGCATCAGTACCTACATTTCCACCCGTCTTGGGCGCAGTGCTAGCAATAGGAGGATTAGTAGGAGCTTGAGTTGCTTGAGCAGACAGAAGCACTCCAGGACCAGCCAACCTTTTCAAGAACGCCATAATCTGTTGAGCTAATGCTGGATCGATGGGAGGAGCACCCGCAGTCTCCGCTGGCACCTCTTCCTCTTGTCCATTTTCCTTAACATCTCCAACCTCAAAATCCTCTTCTATCTCTTCATTATGTGCAGGAGGGTTCTCATTCATAGGAACATTATCAATCGGTACCTCATTCACAACAGGCGCTACTCTCCCATGGCCTCTACCCCTAACTCTTCTTCTACCTCTGCCTCGACCGTGACCTCTTTCTACAGATTCCTCAACTGGAGCATTGACAGGAGCTACAGACCTAACACCGTTATACCTAGTATTAACCATCTATGAACATAAGAGTGAAGGAGGTTAGATACCAATTTGAATAGACAAATATCAATTGGAATCAAGTCATAGCACGAAAGGAGACAAGAGAAAAATAGAGAGATTTCCCAAAGTCCTATAGCCTCTCGAAGAAAAGTAAAGGCGTCCCCGTATCATTCCGCAAAACTCTATTAGACTCATTTCGGTACATTGAGATCAACGAACCTAGTCTCTGATACCAAATTTTTCACGACCCCGACCATCGTGATAGGCACCCACACTAACACTCCGATTGGTGAACCACTACTACAACCCAAATCAAGCGACTAATCCAAAAACTAAGGCATTTAACATAGAAAAACATAAACAAATACTAAAAACTGAAGTTCCCATTAACTTCAACAATTGATCTAACAACTAACAATGCAGAAGATAACCTAGAACCTGAAAGTCAATGTACCAAAATATCTAAACAAATGATCCAAGTCTAAACAAGAAGGGATACATCCCCAAACTAATGAACTAATCAACTAACTACAAAAAATATCTAAGTTCGGAAATGATGGACATAGACCAAAGAGAATCCCCTAGCAGCTCGGAAGAATTGGCTCACCCTTGAATTCAAAACTATAATCACAGATCTTCTAAGTGAGGTCTGTCAGTAGCCGCTTGAATATGCCATGTACTCAAAAAAATAAGAGCAAGTGCAGTATCAGTACACAACCACAATGTACTGGTAGGATCACGCGGCTATCCCACTAGTGCAACATAAGCAAGTCAAACAACATTATAATCACATGCATATGTATCAACATATACAACATTATTAACATGAAGTATCAACAACGCATTTCACATTTATAATCACATCATTCGTCCTCTCATGGAACCCAAACCCAAACAGGTAGGATGCCGAAACGTGGCAATCCGATCCCATATTTTTATCGGAACGTGGAAATACGATCCCATATTTATGCCGGAATGTGGCAATCCGATCCCTTTCGCACACCATAATCACCAACACAAGTACATCATCAAGATCATACATTTAAGTCATGATTTCATGGCAATGATATTTCATCTATCTCATTTACACAACTGTGAGCAACATTGCAACATTCATACATATACAAGTATCATAATGAAACAAGAACAAGCATACATCACACAAACATAGAATCACAACCATCACCTACCTCGATACAAGCTTGAAACCCTAAGAAACTTGATCCTTCCCTTTCTGGATTCGTTCTGCTTTTTCTTGGTTTAGAAACGATCAATATAATACGAGAATCAATTAACAATCATTAACTACCCGGATTATTAACAATTCTATGAACCCTAGATCAAACCCATGATCCCAGTCATCCAATTTAGGGTTGTTTCCACCATATGATCTATCACAAAACCCTTCCCTATCAATATTCACCCATTCTATTACGTTCTACAGATCGAAAAATGGATTCAGGGAGTGAAAAGATTACCTTTAGCCTCAAGAATGGTGAAAAATGAGTAAGAGTCACCTGGGGGTTGCTCCTTAGCTCAAAAAGTTGAAAAGTGCATAATGAGGTCGTTTAGGGGTTTATTAACGAGATTAAGTCACTTGGTCCCACTGCAGTGGCCCTCACCCCGATGTAGCGACCCCGCCAAAGTGACCAGAACCCCCACCCCAATTGTTTCCGCGTAATAGTGAGCTATTCGTCTTTCATCTATGATTCAAGTCTCATCGTACCCGCCACAGCGACACTAATCTCTAACCAGAGCGGCCAAACCCAACGCTAAAGCGGCCAAAATGAAACCGAGAGTTGTTTCTAGAACTTCAAAATTCCCATTTCACAACACACCTCTAACCTACGACGATCAAAAAAATACCCTTTACGCTAAGATCGATTCCAGGAGTTCTACTTGCCCGAATTCAATTTTTTAAAGTCGTACAGGTTCGTTAATGAGTTATCTAACACCTCATGTAATAGAAATCATAAATGATCCACCTGATTGCTAACAGATTTCCCTACACCTTAATGACTCTGATTTCGTCCAAATCTGGACTAGGTTGGGAAAATTCAAATACTATGAAAAAGTTTTTCCGGCCCCAAATGTTCCCCCGTTGTCATTTATATAACTATGGGAATAGGTCGTTACATCTACAGATTGAAAATAAATTCGGGGAGTGAAAAGCTTACCTTTAGCCTCAAGAATGGTTAAAAACCGAGTAGGAGTCACCTGGGGTTCGTTCTTTAGCTCTAAAAGTTGAAAAGTGCATAATAAAGTCGTTTAGGGGTTTATTAACAACCTTAAGTCGTGTCGAGCCCGCCACAGCTGCCCTCATCCCGTTGTAGCGGCCCCGCCAGAGCGGCGAATTCCAGCGCCAAAGCGGCTGGAACGAAACAGAGAGCTATTTTGAGAATTCCAACATCCCCATTTCACAACACACCTCTAACCAACGATGCTCAGAAAATACCCTTAGCGCTAAGATCAATTCCGGGAGTTCGACTCACCCAAATTCAATTCCAAAAAGTCATACGAGATCCTTAATGTCTTAACTATCCACTCATGTAATCAAATTCATTAATAGATCTCTCATTTGTTACCAGATTTCCCTACACCTTAAAGACTTCGATTTTGTCCAAATCTGGACTAGGTTGGGAAATTTCAAGATAATACGAAAAAGTTTTCCGGCCCCAAATTTTCCCCATTGGCTTTTCCATAACGGCAGAAATTAGGTCATTACAATAGTTACCACTTTACCCATCACTCTTCCCCGAGTGATCAACTAGGAAAGACTAGCTAAAGTAAGGGTAGAGTAGTATCTGAATCGTCGAATTACTGGGGATACTGGTATCGCATGCCCTTTTTACCGAATCTCATTACCCCCTAAGGGTTTCACATTTCCAACCTCAAACAACCAATTGAATACCTACACATCCTCCCTTACAATGCCTCAATGAATTCATCTCAACACTCGAGTGATAAATATTGTTGTATGTAAACTTAACTAACAACAAAACGATTCCCAACAACCAACAAAGTTGATCATACACACCTCTGCCACATGTTATCAAGGATCTTGACACAAACATCAGGACGAATCCTTTCTCACATAACCATGATAGAATTCTAAATCAATACTTGCTACAATTAGAAGTGGACTCAAACCAACCAACACACACTCATAATACCCAAACAATCATAGTTCTTAACAATATCTCCATCCCACAACATAACTTCCCATGAGCTTAAGGTATAAAAAATTTGATCTTTAGAAATCATACACTCATCGAGGGATATTTCCAAGCATACAACCCCTCCAACAACACTATTGAAATGCTAGATTTAGTTATTGTAGATTACCTCTTAAGAACAATAGAGAATTGGACCCAATGATCCCCACATTCAACCACATATAATCGATACATGAATTCGACGACTAGAGGAAAATTAAGATTGTCGGACAACCACAAATACGCATGGTAGCTCTCCTATACTTTGCCAAGGTATAAGACCTCTCAACTAAGTGGATCCACAAGTCTATGCTAAAAAACATTAAGGAATCATCTAAAAAGTATGACCCTTTCTACCCACGTTGGCTACATGGTTTATGGAGACTTGAGTTATTATGAACTCATCCCCATTTCGGTGCTTACTACTACTCCCAAAATATACTCAGCTCATATGTGTAAAAACATAACTCTTTCTCTGGTTTGAGATTATTACTCAAAATATTTCTCTTAAAAGAGATAGGTACTCTGAAATCTTTTAAACTCATAACTCATTTAGAAATCTCAGCTTCTATTTTATCAATGTAAAAATTAACACCTCTGGGACTACATAGTCCCTTATACTCTTGCTCAACTCATACATTAAAACTCTTTCTAAAAAATACATCAAAAAACATATTATAATATGATCATTGATGACTCAGGAAGTCATATGGCATAAACATTGATGGTATATCTAGGTACCATACTGCTCATACATTGATGGCATACTCAATTGTCATACTAATCATGTTTTAGAAAACTCTTTTCTCAAAACTCATCTTTACTTTCTCAAAACTCAGTTTAAGAACTCAAGTGTTGGCTTTAAAAAGCTTTTTAAAATTTATAACTCAAATAATAGGGTTCATATGGAATTATGAACATGAACGACTCCACTCACGGATCTTAATAGCAATAAAGAACCTCAATACTCAGAACTCAAGACTCAATAATACTACTCATCCCTAGACTACTCGACTCATAGGGTTCATGCAGAATTATGGACATGAAAAACTCAACTGAAGGACTTCATGGGTAACATGTAATAGTCCCATGATTAGGAATATAATCTCAAAAGGGTTAGGAACTCGATACTCAAGAACTTAGAAGTTGAAGATACTACTCCTCTCAAAGATGCTCAACTTATGAAGTTCATGCGGAATTAATGGGCATGAATGACTCGACTCGAGGGTCTACATAACAATATGGAACTCGTGTATACAACTCTTCTTCTTCTTCTCATACGTACTTCCTAAAAAATTAGTTCAAATCTATAGTTGATCTCAAAAGATTCACAATTGGACTCAAAAACTTTCTTGAACTCTACTCTTAATCTCTCTTGAATTTGAATTATGAATTCAAGAGTTATGGTTCATAATATGAAGGATCTCGTAGATAGTGTAGACTCATGAATACATTCTCCTCACTCTCATGCTCACTTACTTGAGTCTTGAAACGAGTTATTAGAATATGTAGAAAACTCCTCAAAAGACTCAAAGGACTCTCAAGACTTGGCTCTTAACTCTTCCTTGAATTTGAATTATGAATTCAAGGTTATGATTTGTGATAGGAAGGATATTGGAATGATTAGGGGTGTTTTTAGATAGTTAAACATGAGAAACGATCAAGAAATCACTATCTGGAAGCAAGTTAGCGACGCGGAGATGCATTTTAATATTTGGTCGGAAAATAAATTTTGAGGCAGAGGGGTTCGCGACCTCTCCGCGACGTGGAGAAAGATTTTGTGCACAAGGAAGACAGGTCCGCGACGTAGAGTGGAGTGCCTGATTCACTCGATCTTTTCCTTCTTTGTTTTCTAACCCCGGTTTGCCTAAACTCGATTCTTTTTCTCAATTCCTCTTTAGATTTAGATACCTAGTACATGTACACAAGAATCTAATCAACCACAACTCTAAAATTGACACGATTTCCTCAAGAACTCATCAATCTCATCTAAACTCAAGAACGAAAGCCAATTTCAAGAACATAATTCAGGAACATCATACTTTCAACTTTCTAGAACAATTTTTCCTGAAATAAACATGATTGGTGTGTGGGTGAACAAAACCAACACTATGGAAGCTTACATACCTCTTAGCGATTAAACCCTTGGCGAAATCCGAAATCAAATCCTCAAGAACTCGATGAAATCTTGGCCTTTTCTCCTTTTTTCTATTCTTGAACTCTCTACTAAAGCCCTAGGCGTATATTAGGATTATAAAACTGAACGTAATCAGATTACACCCCTAAAACCTTACTAAAAATGAATAAAATCTGATTGGGTAAGGAAAAGACCAAAATACCCCTTACTATTTTTGGGTAACTTTCCTTTAACTGGACATCTTGATTCAAAAGGGCATATCTCACTCATCCGACCATGAAACTTAGCAAACTCGGTGGCGTTCGAAAGATAATTCAAAGACCTTTCATTTGATATCTTATGGGCCACCTAACACATCTTGTACTGAAAGTTATGGTCGTTTGAAGTTGATCCAAAACTTCAAGGAACTTAGGAATGACTTGAATGAATTCTCATTAGTTATTCTTGGAACTCAAGGTGCTACATCTACTGACCTTAACACTTAGGAAAATTCTACATTCCTCGGTAAAATCCTACTTACAACGAAGGATTGTTCGAGTCAAAGCTCAAAACTTTTATGGGGTGTTACATATATCAATACTTATTCATATTATATTATAAAAGTAAGAACTCCAACAACACAATAATAACTAAGTAATGCACTATGGGGAATGGAGGAGAAAGTATATTTAAGAGGTGTAACGAAGAGATTTTAATAGTGACTAACTTTTAGTAGTAATCATAAGAAAGTTTAGATTCACTATTCATAGAAACTTATTCTTTATCATTCATTTTATAATTTTTTACTTCATTTTTTTATTTAATAATATTTACATAATTTTTAAAAATAATGTGGTACATGCTTCGATATTAACGTGCACCTCACGTGCGGCAAAACTATTATATATATATATATATATAAAGGAAAATATTTTATTTATAAACTCAAAGGTTCTTGAATCTTACTTCAAATTCTATCTATTTTCTTGTTCGGAGAAGCGTCTAAAATGCCCCTCAAGTATTTGAATTGGTACAAAATGTAACGACCCGTCAGGTCATTTTGAGAACTAGAAATCTTTCTATCATAAAAGACTCTTCCCGTAAATTTTCAAGAGGAATCTTGGACTATTTATTTAACTACAGTTAATTAGTTAATGGACTTTTAATTAAATAATTGAATTAGTTAATAGTTAATGGGTCAAATTCATAATTTATTTAATACCATTTACCATTTGGCCCATTTATTGAAATAAGTTAGAGGTGTTAAACGAGTGTTATATCATAACTTGAGAAAAAGGTAGGCGAGCACGACTGGCGGTGTGGACAGAAGAGTTACTTGTGTATTTCTGGTGAGCATCCAATCTGAATGTATTATTGAAATTCTTAGAATAAAAAGATAACTTTTATTAAAGAGTTAGTGGGATAGTATAGCCCAACAATGGTAGGGTAGATGTTAGTTAATCATTGGGCAAGAATCTTTTTTTTTCTCTTACATTCAGTTTCATATTAATATGTCAAATATCCAATTTGATTTGCATACCAGCGAGATTAGTGAATTAATTTTGTAACTTTTCAATTCTTCCGTTACGGGTAGCAATTATCCTAAGAGTTTAATTTTTAATTTGAAAAATGAGATGGTTAGAAACATTAGGGGAAAACATATAAAGTTTAGATATAAATTGCTTGTTAACTTTTTTAGAATTCGTAAATTTTTCATAGTTAAGTTGGTCTTGACATGTTAGTATATATTTAAATATTAGGGGTATTGTATTATATGAATATCATTAGGTTTATGATATTTGGAGAAATTGAGACTTAACCCTAGGCTTAAAATTTAGAAATGTGAAACTTGGCATATTAGTTGGCACCAAAATTTATGAATTTAATTATAGATTAAGGTGAGTTTTGGGTCTAGGCTAAACATATAGTAAAATGGGAGTCTACGGATTTGTTTACTTACAAATAATGCATATTTGATAGATTGGGAACATTTGAAGCTTTGTGAAACGGAAAGACAAGATCTTAAGGATTCGTGATATGTGTTCAGCATTCGAGGTATGTTAAGACTTTTTAGAGTTCGTTGAGTGATGTTTTCTAATTAAAGATTAAAATGGAATAGACAACGGGTAAGGGCAAAAGATAGGGGTCTCGTACCAATGGTGTGATGGGCATTGTTACGAGTACCAGTGTTATTAAAGGGAAAGTGTCACACCCTGAGGCTACCCCCTGGACGTGGACATGGGACCTAGGATCATGAGTGACCCCAAGCTAACCCTGTTGGCATATCATGAGCATACTAAAGCAAACTAAATCAATAAATAA
The DNA here is from genome assembly GCA_029582545.1 of Solanum lignicaule. Taxonomy (NCBI): domain Eukaryota; kingdom Viridiplantae; phylum Streptophyta; class Magnoliopsida; order Solanales; family Solanaceae; genus Solanum; species Solanum lignicaule. The sequence goes on from JAJOOF010003645.1 coordinate 9,426, forward strand.
TGTGCAGAAGAATAATCTGAAATGATGGGGAATACCCATATACTATCTAAATAAATGAAAACTGAGAGTTTGAACAACAACTGAAAAGTCAAACTCTAACTCTATAGTTGAATCTAACTATGTCTGAAATAAGCCTCTAAACTAACTAGAAGTGTTGGGACATGCCCCAGCAAAATCTAGCAAAACTGAAACTAAAATTGAAAGCAAAGAAATATAATCATGTCACTCGTCCTCGAAGAATGAGGACTCACCACCGGTGCTGCTGAATTGAAGATCGGGAACCGATCTATGCTTGATCTGGAAGCTAAGAACCTAAACCTACATCAAGAGAAGATGTAGCGCAGAGTATGCGTCAGTACATGAAAGGTATTGAGAATGCAGGATAGACTAAAGTTGAACAATAATATAACTGAACCAAAGCGTAATATTTGAGCAATGATATGAAATAAGCATGATACTAACTGAGAATAATGAACATGAAATAACTGAATGCAATGACCAAGTTTATAACATGCTGAAACTGAGATCTGAACTACAACTGATAACATGGTCAATGCACTAGAATATGATTGTAAGGGAGCTACTAATAACCGACATAAAACCACATGAGCTAAATGTGGAGTTCGATATATATGCCCTATCGAGAGGATCCAATATACCCGACCAGAGGTGTAGAGGCATGCTGGCGTGATCACTAAAATGATGCCCACAGAGGGGACTTACAACCTATGGGGCACGTAGTTCTAGGACTTGAGGGTGACTGGCCCTAGTCCAGTCGATATTAAGCTTCTCCCAATTGATTAAGTAATTAAAAATTTATGACTGAAGTTCTGTAATACTGGATAGCTCAAAATACTGATATGCCAACTGAAAATGCAACATTAACGTGCTGATAATGAAACATTTAAATTTGAATCATGTATAACTGAAATATCTGACGTAGAATGTGTAATTCATGAACTAACAGAACTACATAACTAGGATTCTGAGTTAATGCATGAATCTGGGCAAAAACGATACAACAACATGATAATCTGATTAGGAACATTTACGTAACAAATGCATAATAATCTACTAAAATTCTAGAAACCCTAGGTCTAGATAATCTGAAGGGAATCAAGAATCTGACTGAAATCTAGGGACCTAATGGGTAAAAGGAACCCACTAGTAAAATCCCACATACATGGTGATGAATTCCATGGAGGAATCTTTCGATTTCGGGGCTGAAACTGATGAAAACTTGCTGCGTTTTGGATTAGGGCTTGGTGGACTCTTTCTCCCCTTTGTTCTAATTTTGATCGACTAATTGAGAAAGAATTGACTAGGGTAAGTTATAATTTGTTTACTAGGCTAAAACTTAACAAAACTACATAGTTTAGGGGTTAAACGATGTAGTTTAGGGTCAAACGACGTAGTTTAGGGTCAAACGACGTAGTTTAGGGGTCCAACGCATAAGGAAAAGAGCAAAAGACCCATGACTTAAAAGTTGTTGGGGTCACCGAAGGACTATGGATCGACCGACGGTCCATGCTGGTCAACCGTCGATCAACAACTGGGAGCTGAAATTGGGGGTCTGATCCACGGACACGGACCACAGTCCGTAGGTCCGACTGTGGGTCGACACTTGGACGAAATTTTTGGGTTTTATGGGGAAGGGTCGCAGGTAGCCATCCATGGACTAACAACATGGGCCATGGGTCACCCTACGGTCCGTGAGTGGCAACCGTGGATTGCACCTGCAACTCTGAAATCTGCATTTTGGTCTGTTCTAGCATATGGGGTGTTACATTATCTCCCCCTTGGGAACATTCGTCCTCAAATGAAGACTAAACTAGTTGAAATGGAGGGAGAGGGCTGCACCCCTACCACTAAACACTGGAAACTGATTTCTGACTGAACTAAGTTCCAAAAATATGCAAATACGCTAAAAATTCAAGTACAACCTGAAGGAACATGATGCTAAAACTGAAACTACGCATGAATGACTACAAAACTAAAGAGGAACTATTACCTCAAACTAGAATGGAATCGGACGAAAAGAGGTGAGGATACTTGGCCTTCATGGCTGCTTCTGCTTCCCAAGTAGCTCCCTCTACGGACTGACTCCTCCACAAAACCTTGACTGAAGCGACTTTTTAGTTTCTCAACCTTCGAACCTGATGATCAAGGATTTCAACTGGTACCTCTTCATAGGTAAGAATATCCTTCACCGCCACACTTTCTAAAGGTACAATAGATGCTGGATCACCCACATACTTCTTCAACAATGAAATGTGAAAATCGGATGCACTGCTGCTAGTTCTACTGGCTACTCTAACTCGTAAGCCACTTTACCAACCCTTTTCAAGATCCTGTAAAGGGCTACATATCTAGGACTGAGCTTCTCTTTCTTGCCAAATCTTATCACCCCATTCATAGGCGACACTTTCAGGAAAACCCAATCATCAACTTGGAACTCTAATTCCCTTCGCCTTACATCTGCATAGAACTTCTGGCGACTCTAGGCTGTCTTGAGTCTATCTCTAATGAGTTGTACTTTTTCTATAGCATCATGAACTGAATCTGGCCCTATCAAGGTTGCTTCACCTACTTAAAACCAACCAACTATATATCTACATCTACGCCCATACAATGCCTCATAAGAGGCCATCTGAATGCTGGAATGGTGACTATTATTGTAGGCGAACTCTATAAGAGGAAGGTGATCATCCCAACTACCCTTGAAATCGATCATACAAGCTCTCAACATGTCCTATAAGGTCTGAATGGTACGCTCTATCTGCCCATCTGTCTGTGGATGAAATGTTGTGCTAAGATTAACCTGAGTACCAAGACCTTTCTGAAATGACTTCCAAAAATGAGAGGTATACTGAGGACCTTTATCCGAGATGATAGACAAAGGAACCCCATGCATCCTGACTATCTCATTAACGTAAAGTTTGGCGTAGTCCTCCGCCGAATCTGTAGTCTTGACCGCCAAAAAGCGCGCAGACTTAGTAACTATATCAACTATCACCCAAATGGAGTCATGTTGTTTGCGAGTACGAGGTAAACCTATGATGAAGTCCATGTTGATCACTTCCCATATCCAAGTAGGAATGTCAATCTCTTGAGTCATACCTCCTGGTTTCTGATGTTCTACCTTGACTTGCTGACAATTGGGGCACTTAGCCACAAAATCCTCTATATCACTTTTCATACCATTCCACCAAAAGACTTCCCGCAGATCACGGTATATCTTAGTGGCGCCTGGATGAATAGAATATTTTGAACTATGGGCTTCTGCGAGAATCTGTTGTCTCAACTCACCCACCTTAGTAACACATAATCAACCCTAATAGCAAAGCATACCATCTCCCCGTTGGGAGAAAACCTCAACTTTCAGCAGATGGACTGCACCCTTTAGTTGAAGTAATATTGGATTACTATCTTGCTTTTCCTTAACCTCCACTACCAATGAAGATTCTGACCCATTCTGAACTGTTACACCACCATCAGATATGCTCATAAGGCGAACTCCCAAGCGAGCAAGCTTGTGAACCTCTTTTGCTTATTCCTTTCTTTCTTCCTCAACATAGGATACACTACCCAAAGATAGTCTGCTAAGAGCATCTGCTACTACATTTGTCTTACCAGGATGGTAATGCATACTTATATCATAATCCTTGAGGAATTCAAGCCATCTCCTCTGGCAAAGATTTAACTCTTTATGGGTGAACAATACTGAAGGCTCTTATGGTCTGTGAACACATCTATGTGAACACCATACAAGTAATGTCTCCAAATCTTAAGTGCAAACACCATTGCTGCAAGCTCAAGGTCATTAGTTGGATAGTTCTTCTCATGCACCTTGAGCTTTCTAGAAGAAAAAGCTATAACCTTACCTTGTTGCATCAACACACAACCTAGGCCGACTCTGGATGCATCACAATATATAACATAACCGTCTGACCCTTCTGGTAGAGTCAAAATAGGAGTTGTAGTCAACCTAGTTTTCAATTCTGCAAATATTTTCTCACAATCATCTGACTACTGAAACTTAACCTTCTTCTGCATCAACTTAGGTAATGGAGAGGCTATGGATGAAAATCCTTCCACGAACCTTCTGTAGTAACCAGCCAAACCCAAGAAACTTCTGATATCTATAGGAGAAGTACGTTTGGGCCATTGTTTCACTGCTTCTATTTTCTGAGAATCCACTCAGATCCCTTCGCTAGACACAATGTGACCAAGGAAAGCAATGGATTGCAACCAAAACTCAGATTTGCTAAACTTAGCTAATAACTGGTGATCCTTGAGAGTTTGCAGGACAACCCACAAATGGTTTGCAGTTTCTTCCTGATTCCTAGAGTAAATGAGGATATCATCAATAGAGACGATAACGAATAAGTCCAAATACTGCTTGAATACTATGTTCATCAAGTCCATGAAAGCTGCAGGAGCATTGGTTAGTCTAAACGACATAACTACAAATTCATAATGACTATACCGAGTTCTCAAGGTTGTTTTCGGGATGCCATTGTCTCTGACTCTGAGCTGATGATAACCAGATTTGAGGTCTATCTTTGAGAAATAACTAGCACCATGAAGTTGGTCAAACAAGTCATCAATCCTAGGGATAGGGTACTTATTCTTGATTGTGACCTTGTTCAACTATTTATAATCGATGCACATCCTAAGAGAACCATCTTTCTTCTTCACAAACAACCCTGGTGCACCCCATGAGGAAATACTGGGTATGATGCAGCCCTTATCTAGAAGGTCTTTCAACTGCTCTTTCAATTCCTTAAGATCAACTGGAGCCATTCGGTAGGGTGGATTAGAAATAGGCTGTTTATCGGGAAGGAGATCAATTCTAAAGTCAATTTCCCTTTCTGGAGGAACTCCGAAAAGATCTTCTGGAAACACTTCTGGGAACTCATTGACTACTGGAACTGACTCAAGAGTTGGGGTTTCGGAGCTTAAATCCTTAACTCGAACTAGATGATAGAGACAACCCTTAGAGATCATTTTTCTAGCCTTAAGGTAAGAAATGAATCGACCCATAGGCGCTAAGCTACTACCCTTCCATTCTAAGATTGGTTCATCTGGAAACTGAAAACGAACAATCCTAGTCCTACAATCGACTGAGGCATAACAGGAATGTAACTAATCCATTCCTAGAATGACATTGAAGTCTACAATTTCTAACTCTACAAGATCTACTGAGGTAACTTTCTGAGAGACTGTGACAGGGTAGTTTTTGTATACCCGTCTAGCTAAAACAAGGTCACCGACTGGAGTAGAGACTGACAAGGGTTTTGAGAGGGTTTCTGGACTAATATCAAATTTAACTGCTTTATAAGGAGTTACAAAGGAAAGAGTAGCCCCTGGATCTAACAATGCATAAACATCTACGTCAAAGACTCGTAACCTACCAGTGACTACATCCAGAGAATTTTCTTGATCCCGGTGAGCCTGAAGAGCATACAACCTGTTTTGGCGTTGCCTGCCACCTGTACCAGATGAGTTACCCTGCTGAGTCGGGCGACCTACCGGTGATGCTGAAGTTGTGGACTGAGCTCTACTATTATTTCCCCCTTGACCATGTTTAGAAGGACAATCTTTCAACATGTGACCAGACTGACCACAGCCAAATCATCCTTCCTTTCCTGCAAAGCACTCGCCCGGATGGTTCTTACCACACTTTGGACAAGTTGGGTAGGTTTTGGTGCCAGAAACACTCCCCTGAGAAATAAAGCCTGATGCCCTACCCTTCTGATAACTTCAGAACTTGGAAGATGGAACACTAGTCGATGAAGGTGCTGAAGCTAAAGACTTCTGCTGAAACTGCGAGTGATTTCCACCACCCGATTTCTATTGAGAATAGTCATAGTTGCCTGTCCTAGCCTTCTTATTCTCCTTGACTTGTTCTCTATGCTTATCACCCTCAACCTGCTGAGCATGAGCCATGAGCCTAGAGATGTTCATATTTTCCAACAACATAGCATTTCTACACTCTGTTTTTACTAAGTCTGAAACTTTATACATAAACTTGTTCATTTGAGCCCTGGAATCAGCAACCATGTGAGAAGCATACCTGGAGAGTTGGGTCAACTTGAGTCCATACTCTTGGATCGTCATAGAACCCTGTCTCAAATTCATAAACTCCTGAGCTTTGGCCTCCCTCAACTCTCTTGGAAAGAACCTGTCCAGAAAGGTCTCACTAAAGCATTCCCAAGTGATAGGAGTTGCATCTCAGCCTGATCATTCCCAGTTACCTGTATCAATCCAAAGATCTTCTTGACCTCATTAATTAATTTTTGGGGATCCTCACCAATCTGCAACCTAAGAACTTAGCTGCATTCATCCTAACAAAATCTCGAACTCTAGCTACAGCTGACCCAACATAAGCATTTGTCGGAACTGGAACCTGTTGATTGTTCTGGTTGGTCATACTCTGAGCCAACAACTTGATAGCGTTCTGAAATTCAGCATTCAAAACTTCTTGATCTGGGACTAGAGGAGCTGCGTTTGCATTCCTTGCGTAAGCTCTATCAGGAGGAATGATCTGAAATGCACAACAAAGGATTAGAATGAGAAGTTGGATCATACCTCATGCACGATAAGAGTAACAAGAACATGAAGTTTACCTAAAACACTTTGTAGCCTCCCCCTCATTAGATGTGGTGCACTTCACACCCATGAAAAGGACTCTACTTAGTGCGGCTTTTCAGACATCCTAGGACTCTTAAACCCAGTGCTCTGATACCAAGTTTATCACGCCCTGAGGCTACCAACTGGACGCGGATCACGAGTGACCCCAAGCTAACCCTGCTGGCATATCATGAGCATAGTAAAAAAAATTGAATCAATAAATATTGTGTGGAAGCTAAATCATATGAATAATCTGAAATGATGGGGAATACCATACTATCTTAATAAATGAAAACTGAGAGTTTGAACAACAACTGAAAAGTCAAACTCTAACTCTACAGCTGAATCTAACTATGTCTGAAATAAGCCTCTAAACTGACTAGAAGTGCTGGGACATTCCCTAGTTAAATCTAGCAAAACAGAAACTAAAACTGAAAGCAAAGAAAGATAATCATGTCACTAGTCCTCAAAGAATGAGGACTCACCATCTCTGATGATGAACAGAAGGTCGGGAACTGATTTATGCGTGATATGGAAGCTGAGAACTTACCTCACGAGAAGATGTAGCGCAGAGTATGCATAGTACTTGAAAGGTACTGAACATGCAAGATAGAGTAAAGTTGAACAATAATATAACTGAACCAAAGTATAATATCTAAGCAATGATATGAGATAAGCATGATACTAACTAAGAATACTGAACATGAAATAACTGAACGCAATGACCAAGTTTATAAGATGCTGAAACTAAGATCTGAACTACAACAGATAACATGGTCAATGCAATAGAATCTGACTGTAAGGGAGCTACTAATAACCGACATAAAACTACATGAGCTAAATGTGGAGTCCGATGTATACACCCCATCGAGAAGACCCAATATACCTGGCCAGAGGTATAGAGGCATGCTAGCATGATCACTAAAATGATACCCACAGAGGGGACTTACAACCTACGGGGTACATAGTTCTGGGACTTGAGGGTGACAGACCCTAGTCCACTGAGTATTAAGCTTCTCCTAATTGATTAAGTAATTAAAATTTATGACTGAAGTTCTGTAATACTGGGTAGCTCAAAATACTGACAAGTTAACTGAAAATGAAACATTAATGTGCTGATAATGAAACATTTAAATCTAAGGCATGTATAACTGAAATATCTGACCTAGCATGTGTAATTCATGAACTAAAAAAAACTACATAGCTAGGACTCTGAGTTTATGCATGAATCTGGGAAAAAACGATACTACAATATGATAATCTGATTAGGAACATTAAAGTAACAAATCCATAATAATCAACTGAAATTCTAGAAACCCTAGGTCTGGATAATATGAGGGAATCAAGAATCTGACTGAAATCTAGGGACCTTATGGGTGAAAGGAACCCACTAGTGAAATTCCACATACCTGGTGACGAATTCCACGGAGAAATCTGTTGATTTCAGGGCTGAAACTGATGAAAACTTGCTGCGTTTTGGACTAGGGCTTGGTCGACTCTTTCTCCTCCTTTGTTCTAAGTTTAATCGACTAATTGAGAAAGAATTAACTAGGGTAAGTACTAATTTGTTTGATAGGCTAAAACTGACTAAAACTACGTAGTTTAGGGGTTAAGCAATGTAAATTAGGGGTCCAACGCATAATGAAAATACCAAAAGACCCTTGACTAAAAAGTTGTTTGGTTCACCGACGGACCGTGGATCGACCAACGGTCCGTGCTGGTCAACAGTCGATCGGCGACTGGCAGTTGAAACTGGGGTCTGATCCACGAACACAGACCATGGTCTGTGGGTCCGGCCGTGGGTTGACACTTAGACGAAGAGGTTTTATGGGGAAAGGTCGCAGGTAGCCATCCACGGACAAATAGCACGGGCCGTGGGTCACCCTTCGATCCATGAGTGGCAATCGTTGGTTGCACCTGCCACTCTGAAATCTGCAGTTTGGTATGTTCTAGCATACGGGGTGTTACAAAAAGTTTATTACTATAATATGATATATTGTAATTCGAGAATGCCAATGGGAATTAGCTTATGTGTTTAGTGACTTGATTTTTGTGCGTGGTTGTGTTTCTTTATTGAACCCGTATAATTGTGATAATTGAGGTGATTATATGTCATAGTGATATTTGATATATTCGGATACTTCATCATCCACTTTTTTATTGATGTCATATTTTGCACATGCATTGACATAAGATTGAGTATGAGTAAAGTTCTAACACGTGGAGATCATCCCTGTTGAGATCGAGTTATGATTATAATTTGGGTACGTGGAAATCGTATGTGCGAGTGATTGGTTATGAATATAAGTTGGGCACGTCGAGATCGTTCGTGTTGGGGATTTTTTGATAGTGCATTAAGATCGTCCGCACAGACACGTGGAGATAGTCTATGTCGGTATATGGACCTCGCGAGTCCCCAATGGGTCATGAACTCTCGATGTTGAGGGATTACTTGACATCTAAGGCATATCATTTCATGGTTTCTCATTGCATTGCATCTCATAACATCCTTCATTCTTGTTATTTATGTGTTTATTTGGTGGTTGGACATTACGTGAAATTTGATTGTCTATATTGACGAAAACTTGGTTGATAAATATATTGTGGACTTGTAAAATTAAAGGATTATTTTCTTATATACTCATGTCACTACTTCTTCATTGTCGGTCTATGAGATATACTGGTACATGTGGTTTCGTACTGATATTACACTTGTTGCACTCTTTTATGGTGTATATTGTAGTTCGAAATTGAGCGCATTTCTTAGAGCTTGAGTCTGAGTTTGGATTATCTTGGATTTGTTGTGAGATGCTTGGATATTTTGCGGCTCATACCCTCATCTATCTATATTTATTAGGTTGTGTTGGTATTCTGACAGGATATTTCTTATGTTTAGACTTGTTAAATAATTAGAGACTTATATTGACTTTAGAAGCTCTTGTACTTATGACACTAAATCTTCTGGTGGTATTTCCGTTTTTCCACATTTTATTGTAAAAGACTTAGTGTTTGGATATTATGTTTTCGCTTATCTTTCTACATTAAATATTGAATTGAATTGGTAAAAGTATTGGGGTGGCTTACCTATCGGTTGGGAACATAGGTGTCATCACTACTTGTGATTTTGGGTAGTGACAAATTGGTATCAGAGCTTTAGGTTCATCGGTCTCACGAGTACAAGAGCTGAGTCTAGTAGAGTCTTACGGATCACTGCGGAGACGTCTATTACTTATCTTCGAGAGGTTATAGGACTTTAGGAAACTTCTATTCTTTCATTCCTCATAGTGCGTATGTGATTTTGTTTAAGGTCAAGCCCTTGTTCCATTCTCTCACCAATGGTGAAAAAACATTCTCAGATTGACCTCAGTGAAAGGGGATGTCATTGTGTGATTTAATACGGATGTTACTTGGTTAGCAAAATATCTTGGTAATGAGCTTTTCGATTATAAAGAATGAATTTGACGAGGTTGGAAATAGTAAGAACGGTTTACTCAAGGTGTGATTTAGACAAGGATACTTGAATTTCATTTGAATTTATTGAGACAGTTTTATGACATGTGTTTACGATTAGTGAATAATTCAGTAATGAGATGATATAATGTTAATCTCATGAAGAGAAATGTAAGATTAGGAAGATCAATTTATCAAATAAGAGGATGTTGATTATGGTAAGGCTATGAGGAGAGTTGAGAAAAGACAAAGACATAAAATGTGATCACTTCTAATAATGTTTGAGAGGCTAAGACTTGTTATAAAATTTGTATGGCGGATTTTATTTTTATCCTTTGGAGTGGAGGTATACTGAAGATAATTTAAATATTTTAAGTTGGATGGCACGATGACCATATTGATATTCATTTGATAGAATCCACAAGGTGGATTAAGTCTAGTACATCAAGAGATTATAAAAGGCTAAATTGAATATCAGTCAACAAGAGCATTTAAATGGAGGGTTAATGATAAATAGTTATATTGCGAGGAGCCTTTCAGATATTGAATCGAGGATCAATAATATTAATTGAATTAAGAGGGGAGAAAGATTCTTTAGTTAAAAGATATTGGAAGGGATACTTGTATGAAGCTAAATAAAGACATCTATAGAGATGTATGCATAGTAGTTATGAAAAGCTATATAGATCATAGACCAATAAGTGGTGATTGAAAATCTTATGTTAGTAAATAACTAATTGTATTGGGGTAATCAAGGTTGTTCAAAGTATCATTCGATATGCTCTCGGTTGACTATAATTTTATTTCGAGTGTGGATTTACTTCATTTTATGTAAGTACGTACCTTATTTTGGATTTGAATATGCTTTGTGACTCTTGTCCTATGTCTATACATATTCTTACACCTGTAGATAGTTCTTAGTGGTAGATCGATTACATCGATCTTATATTGACTTGGTAGTATATGACACGTGGAAAAACTTAGTTATTTTGTATACGGTAGATTTAAACATCATTTGGATATGGATTGAATTTCTCACTATCATGAAGTTTATGACTATAAGTCTAAGTAAGTAACCTCAGATGTGTCAGGTAATCCTAAATTAAAGTGGCAGGAGACTCTCAATATCTATCTATGAAGGATATTTTGGTTTTTGAAGTCTCAGTGCATGGTCAAAAAAAGAAGAGGAAAGTAATGCCTTACCTATTTAACTTATGTTCGTCATGCTAGTACTAATACATTTCCTTTAGAGTCAATTCCAACAGTGAAAAAGTTTTTGAAGGTGTTCCATGTGAGCTTGATATCGAATTTATTATTGACTTTGAGTTAGACACTCGATCTATTTCTATTATTTCTTATTCAAATACTCCAGTGGAATTGAAAAGAACGGTAACAAGACTTGTTGAGTAAGAAATTTATTGGATCAGGCATATCTTTATTAGGTGCTCCTATCGTACTTGGATTCCTTTATTATTATCTTCATCGATGACATGTTGGTATACTCCCGTAGTAGAAAGGATCATGAGCATCAATTTAGGGTTGTTCTTTAAAATGTGAAGTTTTATGCAAGTTTTTTATTAGTGTGAGTTTTGATTAGTTTGGTGGCATATTTGGACCATGTAGTGTTCAAGAAAGGTATTATGGTGGATCCCAAGAAGATTGAGTCAGTTATTAATTGGGACAAACTTGTTTCCATTATCGAGATTCTGAGTATCTTAGGCCTTGTAGATTATTGTTGACGATCTGTGAAGGGGTTCTCATCTATTGCATCCATATTTAAAGAAAATGAACTCAGCTCTATTCTTCCTCAAACTCATATGTTCAAGTCTTAAAACAAGTTTTAAAAAGGTTTGCAAAAGACTTCTCAAAATAGGGTTCATGCAGAATTACGGGCATGAACTACTCAACTCAAGAACCTTCATGGGTAACATGTAGTAGTCCCACTACTAGGAATATAATCTCAAAAGGATTAGGAACTCAATACTCAAGACTTAGAACTTGAAGACAGTGGCGGGGGGAGGATTTTCATCAAGGGGGTTCAAAAATAATTTAATCACGTAAATAATATCCACAAATAAACGGGTCGAATCAAATATAAACAGGTCGGATTAAACGGTTAAATCAAGAAAAAAGGGTTTTTTAATATTTGACTTTATAATTAGGGATAAAGCTAATAAATCCTAAATTCCCAATCAGCGTTTTAATTTTTTGGAACTAAACATCATTTTCTAATTGCATTATTATTTTTTTAAAATAATTAAAATGCCTAAAATATAAGCTGATAAAAAAAAAAACTCTGCCCCGATTCGAACACGCGACCTCGCATGCAGTAGAGCGAATTCATGAACCCCTAACGCCACTGAGCTACGACTTTGGTGTATGTTCAGGGGGTTCAATAGTATATATATACTCGTATATTAAAATTTTAATCTTATATATATAGTGTAATTTTTCGACGAAGGGGGTTCATCCGAACCCCTTTCGTTCAACGTAAATCCGCCCCTGCTTGAAGATACTACTCCTCTTAAAGATACTCAATTTATGGAGTTTATGCGGAATTTATGGGCATGAACGACTTGACTCAAGCGTCTACATAACAATATGGAACTCATGTATACGACTCTTCTCATTTTCATACTTACTTCCTCAAAACTAAGCTCAAATCGATAATTGATCTCAAAGGATTCACATTGAACTTGAAGACTTTCTTGAACTCTACTCTTAACTCTTTCTTGAATTTGAATTATGAATTCAAGAGTTATGATTCATGATATGAACGATCTTGATGATAGTGTAGACTCATGAATACATTCTCCTCACTCTCATGCTCACTTACTTGAGTCTTGCAACAAGTTATTAGAAATTGTAGAAGACTCCTCAAAAGACTCAAAGGGACTTTCTCAAAAGACTCTAAAGAACTCTCAACACTTGACTCTTAACTCTACTCTTAACTGTTCCTTGAATTTTAATTATGAATTTAAGGATCATGGCTTGATATATAGGATTTCTTAATGATTGGATGTAGGTTGGATAGTAAAAATCACTAACTTTCATCTCAAGAATTCCTCAAAACCTCAACAAAACAAGATTTAAAATGAAACTTCAAGAACACTTATCAAGAACTCATCAAGAACTTAATTTGCTCAATATTTATGGATATATTCGCAAAACAAACTCATGATTGGTGTGTGGGTGAACAAACCCAACACTATGGAAGCTTACATACCTCAAAGAACTAGATTCTTCGCGAAATCTTGAATTTCTTGAACGAACGCCTGAAACTTTGAACTTTTTCTCCTCTCTAATCTTCTCTCTAGAACCCTAAATGCTTTTGGGGATGAATGAAACTGATTCTAACCAGTTAGACCCTTAATTGGGTGTAATTCGCGTTTAGAATAAGTGGGGGTAAGGAAAAGATTAAAATATCCCTCATATTTTCGAGTAACTTTCCTTAAATGGACAGTCTGACTTAAAAATGGCATATCTTCCTCATACAAGATCAAAAATTAGCAAACTCAGTGGCGTTGGAAAGAGGACTCGGAGATATTTCGGTTGAAATTTATGGGTCTCCTAACTCATCCTATGCTAAAAGTTATGGTCGTTTGAAGTTGTCCCAAAACTTAAAAGAACTTAGGAATGACTTGAATGAACCCTCTTCTAAAATCCTAAACGTATTTGGATTTATGAAAACTGACCCAAATCAGATTTGTCCCCAAAATATTACTAAAATTCGTTTTAAGCTGATTGGGTAAGGAAAAGACCAAAATACCCCTTATATATTCGGGTAACTTTCCTTAATTGGACAGCCCGACTTCAAACGAGCATATCTCCCTCATACAAGTTCAAAAATTAGCAAACTCGGTGGCGTTGGAAAGAGGACTCAGAGATCTTTCTTTTGATATCTTATGGGTCTCCTAACTCATCCTGTGCTAAAATTTATGGTTGTTTGAAGTTGACCTAAAATTTAAAAGAACCTAGGAATGACTTGAAGGAATTATCTTTAGTTCTTTTTGGAAATGAAGGTGCTTCATCTAGCAACCTTAAAACTTAAGAAACATTTAAATTCCTCGGTAAAATCTTACTCACAACGAAGAATGGTTCGAGTCTTAACTCAATAATTTTCTGAAGTGTTACATTATCTCCCCTTTGGGATCATTCGTCCTCGAATGACGGCTGGAATGGGAATGGAACGGGGTTACTCTCACTATCTCTCTTGACTCATGAACTTTCCTACTAACACAGGGTGGACTGATTCATACCAAGAGTTGGGACCTCATATAGCACCTAAGTCAAGAACGATGTTATTGTGAGCATAGTCACACTCTGTCTGAAGTTACCTTATATGGGACAAAGGAAATCTAGGCATGAAGTAAGAATAGGAATACCATGCCTCATTGGCTGCAACTCGTAGCTCCCACAAGGGTACATGACTTCTCTTGCCAAGGCCTGAGTCTAATGGCACGCTCTTGTTGTATTCAAGCTTAACCCAAATCCCAAGGTTCAAGTTCTATACCTCTCTATAGAGAATCTCATCCCAAGAATATTACTCTTTACCACCACATTTAAGCAACATTGGGCTCATATCAAGAACTACCTCATGTTTAACAATACATATTCAAGCGTAGTACTCTAACAACTCCATGTACTCCTACTAACCAGCTTCTTAAGAAGTTCTGATTCCTTTATCATCTCTGCCATACCAACTAGAATTTCCTTCATTACTACTCGAGACCAACTAAGGGCTCTTATTTAACTATTTCTCATAGTAAAACCTCATCTCCTCTTCCTCCTTATTTATAACCTTGGATGGAATTATCACACCATCATTATCACGATAAGAACATTAACCTTCTTCTTCTAACATCACTCCACTACTAAAAGACCTCTGAAAAGATATCTCCCATACTCTTTTGAGCTCATTACTATCATATTCTCAACACTGGGCTTGATTTCTCATCTTATTATCTCCCCCTTAGGTCTAAAGTTGACACTTGGAAGCTACAAACCTATTCCATCATCTCTAAAATGGTCTACATCCCCTTTTCACAACTTAAGTACTATTTGCTCACTTATTATACCTCATTACTTAATCGGTTCTATAACCTTTGGAACATCATGACCCTCTCAAACAAATAATAAGCCTAGCTTAGATCTATCACTTCATGAATATTTAGTTCTCTTATTCAACACATATATTTAGTCTCATCTAACACGATGGCACATTGACATCAACTCTATTTTGGTTAAAATATACTCTATCTCATCATGACTAGTAACTATTTCTCTTCCTTCTATCAAGAACTCTCTACAACATTATTATTCCTTATTTCACTCATAAAGGAACTCATCACTTATAACTGGCTGATTGCATGATTGCAATAACATAATCTACCCCATCACTATCTCCCTTTCATAGATTACTGAACCTCTGTATACTTTCTTCTAACTCTGGGCACTTTCACTACTACTGCTTATAATTTTGTAACTCATGCTACCTTTTTGGGATGAAAATACTACCCAAGCTTTAAACATACCTCCTCATAAGAATCTCAGCTGAAACAAGGCTTAGAGAAGAGAGTACAGCTCGCAATTTGCTTAAACGTATGATTCATGTGAACATGAGAGTATTCCTTTGAAACTCAACACTTAACTCACTCATGGGCTTCTCTCAAGACCCTCTGGAGTCTCATCACTTCCTCAAGATTTTTCTAAGGGCAACTCATCGATAAAGAACTGACTTTGCTTTTCAACCACCTCTAGCATGAAGGGTAGTCGAATGGATATAAGAATGCATGAGTTAGAATGAGTCTCTATGACATAGCTCTACTCCACGATTAAGAGTATGATAGAGTGGAAACTTTTCCTAAATGTCTGTAGTCCCTCATTTATAGAAGTGGGGGCCTCACAACCATAAATAAAATCCTATTTGACACGGCTTCATAGACAGCCTAGGACACTTGAACTTTGTGCTCTGATACCAAGTTTGTCATGACCTGAGCATATACCCTGGACGTGGCTAGCACTCGAGAACCATTGCTGGACCCCAAACGAACCCTCATCCTGGCTGGCTACAAGCAGAAGACTAACTCAAGCATACAAAAGCTTAAAACTGAAATAAATTCAATTACTCAAATACTCAATCTTTACAATGATCTGAGAAAAAAATACTCGATAGATAAAATCAGAGTTTACAAAAACAACTCAAAGAAGATACATACTGAAAACTACTGAACCTTGTATATCTATGAAGCCTCTACTATTACAGAAGGATATCGAGACAAGACCCGCAATATCTCCAAAACTACTAACTGTAAGGTAAAGGTGAAGTCATCCGAAATATAAGAAGGCTCACCAAAGCTGACTAGAATATCACATGACCTCAACGAAACGCCTGTTGATGATACTGAATGCATGTATTTGCATAATGAAATGATGCAGGCCAAATGGCCCAGTACATGGAATGTACGAGCATGTAAGGGGAATTCTAAAACATAAACATAAGCTAGAACTGATGGAAAAGAAACATACTAACCTCTTCTCAACTCACTCAACTCAATGAAACATAATTCAACTCAACTCAGAGAAAATATGGCTCAACTCAATAATAAGATACTCAACTCATAGAAAATAGGGGTGAACTCAATAATAAGATACTTAACTCACGATACTCAACTCTGGATACTCAACTCAAGATAAATCAATAAGAAAAGATGCAATATTTGACAAGCTTTTAAAACAACAGATAACAACTCAATGTATTGAAGAATACATTACTCGTCTTGTATATATAAAATACAATATAACTCTGTTGGAGATTCTCTAACCGACAACCATCACTATGAGCTATGCGATGATACAACATCTAGCCCATGCTGCTAGAACTATCCTATACTTTGCCGGGGTATAGAACCTACTACTAAGTGGATCCACTAGTCTATGCTAAAAAACAATAAGGAATCATCTAAAAAGTATGACCCTTTCTACCCACGTTGACTACATGGCTTATGGGGGCTGTGAGTTGTATGAACTCTCCCCCATATTGGTGCTCAATACTACTCCTAAAATATACTAGATCATATGTTTTTAAAAACATAACTGTTTCTCTGTTTTGAGATTATTACTCAAAAATCTTTCTCTTAAAAGAGAGGGTACTCTGAACTGCTCATGCAAATTCTTTTGGAAAACGGAGTTTCCTTTTTTCTTAAATGTACAAACATTTACTCTTCGGAATACTTAGATCCCATATATCATTTTAAAGAAAATGAACCCAGCTCTACTCTTCCTCGAACTCATATGCTCAAGTCTTAAAACAAGTTTTAAAAAGGTTTGCAAAAGACTTCTCAAAATAGGGTTCATGCAGAATTACGGGCATGAACTACTCAACTCAAGAACCTTCATGGGTAACATGTAGTAGTCCCACTACTAGGAATATAATCTCAAAAGGATTAGGAACTCAATACTCAAGACTTAGAACTTGAAGATACTACTCCTCTCAAAGATACTCAATTTATGGAGTTCATGTGGAATTTACGGATAGATTCGCAAAAGAACTCATCAAGAACTTAAATTGCTCAATAATTATGGGTAGATTGGCAAAAGAAACTCATTATTGGAGTGTGGGTGAACAAACCCAACACTATGGAAGCTTACATACCTCAAAGAACTAGGTTCTTGGTGAAATCTTGAATTTCTTGAATGAACGCTTGAAACTTTGAACTTTTTCTCCTCTTGAATCTTTTCTCTAAAACCCTAAACGCTTTTGGGGATGAATGAAATTGATTCTAACAAGTTTAGACCCTTAATTGGGTGTAATTCACGTTTAGAATAAGTGGGGGGTAAGGAAAAGACTACCCCTTCTATTTTTCGGTAACTTTCCTTAAATGGACATCCTGACTTAAAAAGGGCATATCTCCTTCATACAAGCTCAAAAATTAGCAAAATTGATGACGTTGGAAAAAGGACTCAGGGATATTTCATTTGATATCTTATAAGTCTCCTAAATCATTATGTGCTAAAAGTTATGGTCGTTTGAAGTTGACCCAAAACTTAAAAGAACTTAGGAATGACTTGAATGAACTCTCTTCTAAAACCCTACGCGTATTTGGATTTATGAAAAGTGATCCAAATCAGATTTGTCCACAAAAATTACTAAAATTTGTTTTAAGCTGATTGGGTAAGGAAAAAACCAAAATACCCCTCATACTTTCGAGTAACTTTCCTTAATTGGATAGCCTGACTTTAAATGGACATATCTTCCTCATACTAGATTGAAAATTAGCAAACTCGGTGGTGTTGGAAAGAGAACTCAAAGATCTTTCTTTTGATATCTTATGGGTTTCCTATCTCATCATGTGCTAAAAGTTATGGTCGTGCGCCAACAGTGCGCCAGAACTTCTCCTCTAAAGTTTAGGGGCTGGTGCCCTACGCCACTCAGTGCACCAAGGTCGCCTGCCCCCATCGTGCTTCTGTCATTTGACCCGTCTGAGTTCCTTTAAGGTGTACCTTTACTCATTTCTGATTATAACTACTCTAAACTACATCTAATCATTGAGAGATCCTTCATAAGATGAATCATAACCCTTGAATTCATAATTCAAATTCAAGGAAGAGTTAGTAAAGTCTTGAGAGTTCTTTCGAGTCATTTTGAGAAGTCTTTTACATTCTTTTAAAACTTGTTTAAGACTTGAGTACTTGAGTTTGAGTCTGAGGAGAGTTGAATTTCATTTTTCAAAATAAATATATGAGACCTAAGTATTCCCAAGAGTAAATGTTTTTACATTTAAAATGAGGGGAAACATCAATTTCCAAATGAGCTCAGAAGGAGTTTTTGAGTATAATCTCTTTTAAGAGAACCTTTTGAGTAATAATCTCAAAGCTTGAGGATGAGGAAATATTTTTAAACATATGAGTTGAGTATATTTTTGGAAGTAGTATTGAGCACCGATATAGGGACGAGTTCATACAACTCAGAGTTCTCATAAACCATGTAGCCAACGTGGGTAAAAAGTGTCATACTTTTTAAGCACAACTTAGTGGATCCACTTAGTTGAGGATGTCTTATACCTCGGCAGGGTATAAGACAGTTTTGGCAGCGTGGGCGAAACGTTGTATCATCACATAGCTCATAGTGATGGTCGTCAGTTAGAGAATCTCCCAAATTGAGTTATTTGGTATCTTTACATACAAACTGAGTTATTATTGTATTTTTAAATACATTGAGTTGTTATCTACTGCTTTAAATGATTTATATAAACTGCATCTTTATTGTTGTTTATATACTGCATTGAGTTGAGGTTGAGTTGAGTAGAGTTGAAGTGAGTATGACTCCTTTTTTCCATGTTCAAGCTTTCATGTTATGTTCAGTGTTTCCCCTTACATGCTCGTACATTCAATGTGCTGATGCCATTTGGCCTGCATCGTTTCATGATGCAGATACAGGAGATCAAGGTCATCAACAGGCTCTTCGTTGATACCATAGCGGTTTGAGTTAGCTTTGGTGAGGATGATCGGGGGTCTTGTCCCGACATCCCTCATAGTTTTAGAGGCTTAATAGATAGACAATAGTACTTAAGGAGTCTTTCTTTCACTTCCCTTGTTAATGTTTTAAAGACTGTGAGTTGAACACTTATGTTCATTTGAGTATTTTGAGTTAACTACTTTACTTATGAGTTGAGTTGTTTGTATGATTCTATTTCACTTTAGTAAGTCTTCCGCTGAGAGTTGATCAAGGCCAAGGGTTCTCTTGGGCCAGCAATGGTTCTAGAGTGTCGGCCACGTCCAGGGTGTAGGGTTAGGGCGTGACAACTACGATCGAAATCTCAGAGACAAATACCCTCCTAATTAATGTTTATTAAGGGACGTGTAAATAGCAAATTCGATAAATATTTTGAAGCGGAGAAAGTATTTTTTTTTTATACTTCCAATAAATAATCAAAATGCAAGACATAATTTAGTAACTCCCTTTTCTTTATTTATGTTCAACTACGTATACATTCACTTCAATTTTCTTTTTGTTTTTTACGTTTTGCAAATATTTATAGATTGATTAATAGTACTTCTAGTTAATAGCCACTAACCATGCCATTACCTATCTATTATGATTTTTGATAGTATCTCAAATATTAATTAATACAATATTCTAAGTAATATTTTAGCATTTTCATGGTGAGCATTTATCCTCACAAAACAAAGGCCATGAAAGCAAAGTAAGATACATTCTACTTCAAATTTATGTTGCTTGAACTTTTCAAAAAATAATAATAAGTGCATACTTTAAAAATAATATAGTTTTGGAGAACTTCATACGAGTTGCATAGTATTACATAATTTTAAACCATGCATATATATTTTAAGCTAACAGCGGAAGTCATAACAATGACTAGTGCTCACTTCAATATTTTTTATTCATTCGTCGCAAAAACTCTTACTTTTTTTTGGTGGCTACATGAGACGCTAAAAAAAGTCGTCAGTTAAAATTTCATTTCTTGTTGTGCTTGTTAAAAGTGGAACTAACTATTGGAAGGGGTTTAATTGAATCTCTTTAGTTGCGATATAATATTGGGTAAATAAGATAAAATAGTTTTGTCTATGTACACATTGTTAAATTCCCTTAACATTTAGGGAACATTTAGTGTCATAGTAAAAGTGATTTAAAAATTAGTTTATGCCTCAATTCAAATTTCAAGTCAAACATTGTCTTTTGAATTCTCTCATTGGAAGTAATAGAATTTCTAGTTGTGCCACTAATCGAAGTTATGCTATTTTTATGTGCAGTGCTAACAGTAAATACTACAAAGATTAGATGCGAGGTGATGCTAATTGTTGTTTAGGGAGTTCTAGTGCAAACTTCCTCAGTAAGGAAGCTTCCCTACAATATATCCATTATTACCCAATTACCTAACTTCAATGGTTAATTCAACCAAATTATAGGAGGTCTTGGTGGCAGCGGTGGCGGTGGTGGTGGTGGTGGCGGTGGAGGTAGTGATGGGGGATTTGGTGATGGATTTGTATTTGGCGAGGGTCATGGATCGGGTAATGATGAGTTTTTCCAAATTGTAGGGGGCATAATTGGTGGTTGTGGTGGTGGTGGTGGAGGAGGCGGAGGAGGAGGAGGAGGTAGTGATGGTGGATCTAGTTTTGGCATTGGATATGGCGAGGTCACGGCTTCGGTGCAAATGCTGGTGGAGGCGGCGGTAGAGGTGGTGGTGAAGGAGGAGGTAGTGATGGAGGATCTGGTTTTGGCATTGGATATGGTGAGGATCATGGATGGGGAGAAAACGGCGGTGGTGGTAGTCAAAATGGTAGTAGTGGCTTGGTGCCGGAGGAGTATTGGGCAATGGTGGTGGTGGCAATTGATTCCACCATTTGCTCAAATAACTATTTTTCATGTGTATGCTATTTCACCAATGGTTCTTATTTAAACATTTTCCTTGTGCCAACTCTTTTATTATTAGATACATTGTCATAATGTAATTATACTCATGTCTTGACCAATTCAACTATTTATAGTAATGAATATTTTTTAATTCAACGATGATCAAGAACGTCCATGATTCAAACGATAAAATTATAATTTCAAAATAGGGATCGAGGGAGATCGGGGACTAGGCCTTACCCTAGCCTACAACAACAAAATGGATAACCAATCAATTCATCAATAATAGGAAGCACATACAACACACAAGTATACAACAATCCTACGCCTAAACACCCACACTTTCAATTCATTGACAAAAATATTGTCCTTTTTATATATCTGACTGATAGTAGGTAAAAAATATTGTAGAAATTAAAAAGTTGTCAAAAGATAAAAAAGAAATGCATTTTTAAAAAAATAGACTAGTTTTAATCTCCTTCAATTATTTAAAATCTAAATATAAAATTTCAAAGAAAATTAAATGAAAAGGCCACTCAAACAAGAAAAACAAAAAAACAAAATTGTGAAGACCTCTTGGAAACAGTGTACCTATTTCAAATTTCTCCAGAGTTGCCTCATTTCACATTTATGCCCCCTAACTTTGGGTGTGCATGAGTCCCTGGTGGCAAAATATACCTATGGCACCACATAAGACACAAATCGCCCTGTAGGATGCCACATAAGACGCATGTGTCTATTTGTTAAACTTTATACAAGTATAAGTGTCTACTTGTACACACCCAAATTTGAAGGACATAAATATGAAATGAGGTCAAGTTAAAGGGTATATTGAAAGGAAAAATCTTTCAGAAGAACTTAATTTCTTCTAATTTTTAAGAATCATACAACTCAAAGGTGACATTTTTTTTATCTTTCTTATAAGAAATAAAGTTCAAAATGTTGCCTAAGGAATCATCATTTTGTTTAGGCATAATACATTAATGTTCTCTTTAACATGACTTTATCGGGAACCAAAACCTTCCAACTTTGGTGTGCACAAGTAGGTACTTAAACTTGTATAGAGTTGAACAAGAATTTACACATGTCCTACTTGGCGTTATACGTGGAAATTCACGTCCAATGCGGTACCCTACATGTATTATGCCATGTACGACACATGTGTCTACAACTTCTTAAAAATTTAAAAGTGTCTACTTCTGCACACCAAAAGTTGGAGGGTATAGATGCAAACTAAAGGCAAGTTAAATGGCATATTTATGTATTATGCCTTTTATTTATACAGGGATAAGGCACAAGTACCTCCCAAGCCTATGATCAAAATTCCAGAGGTAGACCTTAACTAAACTAATGTCCTATTACCCCCCTAAACTCATTTTTTTTGTAATTTTGTACACCTTTTGGCTTACGTGGCACACCCCGTTACTCCATGCAGTTGAGGCGTGTGGAAGATATTTGGATATCACGTAAGCCAAAAAGGTGTACAAAATTAAAGAAAAAGAGGATTCAGGGGGTAATTTGACCTTAGTTTAGTTAAGGTGTATCTCTAAGATTTCGTCATAGTCTAGGTTGTCACGCCCCGAGCCTACACCCTGGGCGGGACTGGCACTCGAGAACCATTGTTGGCCCCAAACGAACCCCTGGCCTGGCTTACTTACTCAGCAGAAGACTTACTCATGATATAAATACTTTAAAAACTAAGCTGAACTGTTCAATAAAAACTTAGAATGTATTAAAATAACATTCACTGGCCAAAATGGCAACTCAAGTCTCAACCATCAAAACAGAAAATAGAAAGACTCAAGAACTAACATTTGAATGTCTATAAAGCCTCTAAACAACTGAGATGGACATCGGGACAAGACCCACGACATCCTAAAGAACTAAACATATTTAAAGCAATAAAAAGGGGATCCTCCAGAAGCAAGAAGGCTCACCAACAAACTCTGAAGCTCAACTAGAATCAACAATGCGCTGGATGTTGATCCTGGTTACTTGTATCTGCATCATTAAAAGATGCAGACCAAATGGCATCAGTACATTATATGTATGAGCATGTGAGGGGAATACTAAACAAGACATAAGCTTGAAAGGAACTGAAAGAAAAAGCATGGTATCAACTGAACTGAACTGAACTAATTTCAATATAAAGCAGTATAAACAAGTGCAATATAAAGAAAAGCTTTTTGAAACAAGGATAACAACTATGTGTATTTAGAAATAAAATAATGACTCTATGTGTGTCCAAAGATACAATGTAAACTCTGAAATGTATATAAAAATACAATTTACTTCTGTGTATATAAGAATAAAAAATACTTCTGTGGAATTTTCTCTAACCGACAACCATCACTTAAGAGCTATTGTGATGATACAACGTTTTGCCTCACGCTGCCAAGGTCGTCCTATAACTTGCTGAGGGTATAGAACCTGAATACTAAGTGGATCCACTAAGGTATGCTAAAAAACTACTAAGAAATCATCTAAAAAATATGACTCTTTTCTACCCAAGGTGGCTACATGGTTTATGGGGGCTGGGAGTTGTCTGAACTCTCCCCCATATCGGTGCTCAATACTACTCCCAAAATATACTAGCTCAATATGTTTAAAAACATAACTCTATGATTTGAGATAATTGCTCAAAACATAGCTCAAAGGCTCCTCTTGGAAATCAAAGTTTCCTCTCTTTCTTAATTGTGAAAGCATTTACTCTTTACTGAAAACTAGCTCAAAGGCTCTTTGGAAATCTCAGTTTCTTTTCTTATTTAAATGTGAAAACAGTTTAAACTCTTTGGGAATACATAGTCCTCATATACTCTTTGAAGAAATGAACTTCAATCTTTACTCTTTACTCAACTCAAAATGCGAGTCTTAAAACAAAGTGCAAACGTTTGTAAAAGACTTTTGGAAAACTCTATGAAGTTTCCTTGACTTGACTCTTAACTTCTCTTGACTTGACTTTTAACTTTCCATGAATTGAATTATGGATTCAAGGCTCCTGATCTCATGTTATTGATGATTTCATGTTGTTTGTACGTACCTTAGACTGTAGGAATCAACTAGGAAACATAGGTACGTTTCAAGGGAACTAGTACGGAAAGATGTGGGAAGAAGTAGAAGATTTGGCGTCCATGGCTCTCTGAGTGGCACGGGGCACCAGAGGCTGAACTTCAAAACTGAAGTTGGGGTGCTGGCGCAGCGCAGTGCCCAAGCCCCAAATTTCAGAAACACTTCTGGGGCACTCTGGCTGGCGCGGTGCCACAGGCCCCTGCCCAGGAATCCCCAATTTTCCTTGGTCGTTTTTCAACTCTAAACCCTCTAAACTCAGTTGGGTCTTTTCCCAAACACTTTAATTTGACTACATAATCAAAATATGCAAGAATCTACTCAAAACGACACCAAATTTCATGAATCAAAATCAAGAAGTCCTCAACACCTCAAAAATTCAAGAACCCAATAGAAACTTCAAACAAATCCATCAAGAACTCAATTTCTAAACCTTCAAGAATCTAAATTCACTGAAATAAATCATGATTGGCGCATGTGTGAACTAACCCAATGCTATGTGATCTCACATACCTTGTAGGGATCACCCCTTGACGAAATCCACAAGCAATTCTTCGAGAACTTGACGATTTCCTTGCTTCTCTTTCTCTTTTATCCCCTTCTTTTCTCTTCTCTCAAAACCTTAACTTTTTTTCAATAGTGTAAACTGATCCCAATTAGTTTAGACACCAACTTAATTACCAAAAACGAAATTAATTAATTGGGTGGTGAAAAGACCATAATGCCATTCTAAAATCCGATTTTGCCTTTCCTTATCTAGACATCCCAACTTTAAATTGACATATCTCACTCATACGAACTCAACTGAGCAAACTCGGCGGCGTTGGAAAGATAATTCAAAGATATTTACTACAGAATATTTTAGAACACCTAACTCATCCTAAGAAAGGATTTATCATCGTTTTAAGTTCATCCAAAACTCATACTTAGCTTAATTTTGTCAAACTTTCCAAATTTGATTATTTCCAAAAACAATTTCTTTCTAATTTCAAGTCTTTCTAGTAGCGGGGTGTTACAATATCTCTCCCTTGGGAACATTCGTCCTCGAATAAGATTACTCTTAGTAGGCTAAGAGTGTAACATCTAACATTCAGCTCAAGCAGCCAAATAGAATCATGTTGTATGCGAAACCTTGGTAAACCTGTAATGAAATCTATATTGATTATCTCCCACTTCCATTCCGGAATTTCTATCTTCTGCGCCATACCATTGGGCCTCTGGTGCTCTACTTTAACTTGTTGACAATTTGGACACTTAGCAACAAACTCTGCAATGCCCTTCTTCATACTATTCCACCAATACACTTCTCTCAAGTCACGATACATCTTTGTGGAACCCAAAAGAATTGAATATCTGGAGCTATGAGTTTCCTCAATGATCCTCTCTTGGAGTTCATCCATCCTTGGTACACACAATCTACCTTGATACCTCAATACACCTTCTCCCCCTTGTTCAAAAGCCATTACTTTTTGCTTATGAACATTTGCCTTCAATTCAACCAAAATAGGATCTTGGTCTTGCTTTTCTTTCACTTTTGACACTAATGATGATTCATCCCCATTCATCACCACTACTTCTCGTTCTGTGGAATCCATTATTCGAACTCCTAATCGTGCAAGTCTATGCATATCTCTTGCTAGCTCTTTCTTATCTTCCTCAAAATGGGTGGTACTACCCATAGACAATCTACTCAAGGCATCAGCAACAACATTAGCCTTACCTAGGTGATAAAGAATACTCATGTCATAATCTTTGAGTAACTCTAACCACCTTTTATGTCTAAGATTAAGCTCTTTCTGACTAAACACATACTAAAGACTCTTGTGATCAGTGAATACATCAACATGAACACCATACAACTAATGACGCCAGATTTTCAAAGAAAATACTACGACAACCAACTCTAAGACATTGGTTGGGTAGTTCCTCTCGTGCACCTTAAGTTGTCTAGAGGCATAAGCTATAACTTTGTCATTCTGCATTAACACACAACCGAAACCAACTCTAGGCACATCACAATATACAACAAAGCCTTGCGTACCTTTTGGTAAGGTCAATATTGGGGCAGTAGTCAACCTATTTTTCAATTCCTGAAAGCTTTTCTCACAAACTTCAGACCATTGAATTTTCACTATTTTCTAAGTTAACTTAGTGAAAGGGGACTAAATAGATGAGAACCCCTCTACAAACCTTCTATAATATCCAGCCAATCCCAAGAAACTCCTAATATCGGTTGGAGATGTGGGTCTAGGCCAATTCTGCACTGCCTCTATTTACTGAGTATTAACTCTAATTCCATCAGCTAAAATAATGTGGCCTAAGAATGCCACAGACTCAAGCCAAAACTCACACATAGAGAATTTGGCATACAACTCTCTTTCCTTTAGAGTTTGGAGAACTATTCTGAGATGACTAGCATGATCTTCCTCATTCCTCGAATAGATTAGTATGTCATCAATGAACACGATAACAAACATATCGAAATAAGGCTTGAACACTCTATTCATAAGGTCCATGAACGCTGCAGGCGCATTGGTCAAACCAAAGGACATAACTAGGAACTCATAATGACCATAACGGGTCCAAAATGTTGTCTTTGGAATGTCACATTCCCTTACTCTCAATTGATGTTAGCCTGATCTGTGGTCTATCTTAGAGAAACAGGTGGCACCCTGAAGTTGATCGAAGAGATCATTAATCCTCGGAAGAGGATACTTATTCTTCATGGTAACCTTGTTCAACTGACGGTAATCTGTACACATTCTAAGGGAACCATCCTTCTTCCTCACAAATAAGACCGGAGCTCCCAAGGTGAGACACTTGGTTGAATAAAACCCTTCTCTAGGAGATCTTTTACTACTCATTTAACTTTTTTAACTCTGCTGGTGTCATATTATATGGTGGAAGAGTTATAGGACGAGTATCTAGAAGAAGGTCTATACCGAAGTCTATTTCTCTCTCAGGAGGGACTCCAGGAAGATCATTTGGAAAGACTTCTAGAAACTTTTTTACTACTGGAACTGACTGAATAGGAGGTATCTCAACACTAGAGTCATTAACTCGGACTAAGTGATAGACACACCCCTTGGAAACTAACTTTCTTGCCTTAAGGTACGAAATAAAATGACCCTTAGGCATTGATGAACTGCTATTCCACTCTATAACTGGCTCATTAGGAAACTGGAACTTGACTACTCGAGTTCTACAATGTACTGAGGCATAACAGGCATGAAGCCAATCCATACCTAGAATGACATCAAAATCTGCCATGTATAACTCAACAAAATCAGTCATGGTACTCTTGTGATTAACGTAAATAGCACAATCACGATAGACTCTCTCTGCTAGAATAGACTCACCAATAGGTGTAGAAACACTGAAGGGCTCACTAAGTTGCTCAGGAAGAACATCAAAATTCATAGCAACATATGGAGTAACAAAAGATAAACTCGCTCCTGGATCTAGCAAAGCGTAAATATTAAAGTTAAAAACTTGGATCATACCAGTGAAAACATCTGGCAAATCCTCTTTCTCTTGGCTATTGGTGGTAGAATAAAGACGGTTTCCTCCTCCGCATGCCCCTGAAGTAGCTCCTCTAAGTGCAGCTCTGTCTGGTGGATCAACTGAAGAAGATTGGGCTCTATTGCCCCCATTACCGTTACCCTGTTTGTTCTTCGGACACTCGCATAAAATGACCATTCTGGCCACACTTGAAGCAACCAGTAGAGCCATCACGACACATCCCTGAGTGGATCTTACCACACTTAGCACATGCAAGAGGCTCACTACCCCCTTGTGCCATACTACCCTAAGAATAGGCAGGTTTAGCTCTTAAATTCTGACTATTGTACTCACATTTGTTCTTTGGTGCAGGTGCACTAGCAGAAGATGGAGTTGGTCCCTTTTGTTTCTATTGGAAGGAAGACCGATTTACTCTTTTGTTGCCCGAACTCATTCCATGATGTCCTCTTATTCTTAAACTCTTCTATATCCCTCAACTTGTTGCACATGGATCATTAGCCTTGCTATGTCCATATCCCCTATCAGCATAGCTGCCTTGCCTTCCTTACTTTACAGGCGAGATAACCCAACAACGAATAAACTCATCCTGCTCTTCATGTCAGCAACCATCTCCGGAGCATACCGGGAAAGTTGTGTGAACTTCAGACTGTATTCATGAACGCTCAAAGAATCCTGCTTAAGAGTGAGGAACTCTCGTACCTTTGCTTCTCTCAATTCTCGGGGGAAGAAACGCCCCAAGAAGGCCTCCTCAAAACAAGCCCAACTCACAAGTGGTGCACCCTTAGCTCGGTTCTTCTTCCATTAATCAAACCAGATCCTAGCGACACCCTTTATTTGGTATGCAACTAGTTCCACCCTCTCAGCATCAGCAACATGTAGGATCTCAAAAATCTTCTGAAGTTCCTCAACAAATTTTTATGGATCCTCAGTAACACTTGAACCAGTAAAGATCAGTGGATTCATCCTCAAGAACTCACGGATCCTTGAAGTATCAGCCATTTCCTGTCGATTCTCTCTCTGTTGCCCAGCTTGGTTGGTTAAAACTTGGCTCAACATTCCTTCTAGCCGAACGACCTCTGACAGCTCTTCGTGGAGGCATGATCTGAAAGACACGCGCAAGCACGAGTTAGAAAGAAACTTTTATAAAGATACACAATATCGCACGAAATGAGTATGAAAGAAATGAGATAGTTCCTAAGTGTCGCAGCCTCCTAATTATAGATGTGGCACACTTTACACCAATAACTAGGACTCTACAGACAAAACTTCATAGACTCCCTAGGACTCTTGAACTTTGTGCTCTGATACCAAGTTTGTCACTCCCCGAGCCTACACCCTGGGCAGGACTGGCACACGAGAACCATTGTTGGCCCAAGCGAACCCTTGGCCTGGTTTACTTACTCAGCGGAAGACTTACTCATGATATAAATACTTTAAAAAGTAAACTGAACTGCTCAATAATAAACTTATAATGTATTAAAATAACATTCACTGGCCAAACTGTCAACTGAAGTCTCAACCATCAAAACAGGAAACAAAAAGACTCAAGAACTAACATCTGACTATCTATGAAGCCTCTAAACAACTGAGATGGACGTCGGGACAAGACCCACGGCATCCTAAAGAACTAAACATACTGAAAGCAATAAAAAGGGGATCCTCCGGAAGCAAGGAGGCTCACTAACAAACTCTGAAGCTCAACTAGAATCAATGATGCACTGGATGCTGATCCTGTTTACCTGTATCTACATCATTAAAAGATGCAGGCCAAATGGCATCCGTACATTGAATGTACAAGCATGCGAGGGGAATATTAAACCAGACATAAGCTTGAAAGGAACTGAAAGAACAAAGCTAGTCTCAACTGAACTGAACTGAACTAAACTCATTTCAATATAAAGCAGTATAAACAAGTGCAATATAAAGAAAAGCTTTTTGAAACATGGATAACAACTCTGTGTATTTAGAAATACAATAATGACTTTATGTGTATGCAAACATATACTGTAAACTCTGAAATGTATATAAAAATACAATTTACTTCTGTGTATATAATAAAATACTTATGTGGTAGTTTCTCTAACCGACAACCATCACTTAAGAGCTATTGTGATGATACAACATTTTGCCTCACGCTGCTAGGGCCGTCCTATACCTTGCCGAGGGTATAGAACCTGACTACTAAGTGGATCCACTAAGCTATGGTAAAAAAACACTAAGGAACCATCTAAAAAGTATGACCCTTTTCTACCGATTGTGGCTACATGGTTTATGGGGGCTGGGAACTGTCTGAACTCTCCCTCATATCGGTGCTCAATACTACTCCCAAAATATACTATCTCAATATGTTTAAAAACATAACTCTATGGTTTGAGATAATTGCTCAAAACTTAGCTCAAAGGCTCCTCTTGGAAACCAAAGTTTTCTCTCTTGCTTAATTGTGAAAGCATTTACTCTTTACTGAAAGCTAGCTCAAAGGCTCTTTGGAAATCTAAGTTTCCTTTCTTGTTTAAATGTGAAAATATTTTAAACTCTTTGGGAATACATAGTCCCCATATACTCTTTGAAGAAATGAACTTCAATCTTTACTCTTTATTCAACTCAAAACTCGAGTCTTAAAACAAAGTTAAAACATTTGTAAAAGACTTTTGGAAAACTCTATGAACTTCCATAGACTTGACTCTTAACTTTCCTTGAATTGAATTATGGATTCAAGGCTCATGATCTCATGTTATTGATGATTTCATGTTGTTTAGATGTACCTTAGAGTGTAGGAATCAACTAGGTAACATAGGTACGTTTCAAGGGAACTAGTACGAAAAGATGTGGGAAGAAGTAGAAGATCTAGTGTCCCAAGCGCTCTGAGTGGCTCGGGGAGCCAGAGGCTGAACCTCAGAACTGAAGTTGGGGAGCGCTGGCTGGCGCGGCGCCCCAAACCCCTAATTTTATAAACAATTCTGGGGCACTCTGGCTAGCGTGGCACCCCAGGCCCCTGCCCAGAAATCCCCGATTTTCCTTGGTCGTTTTTCAACTCTAAACCCTCTAAACTCAATTGGGTATTTCCCCAAACACTTAGATTCGACTATATAATAAAAATATGCAACAATCTACTCAAAACAACACCAAATTTCCTGAATCAAAATCAAGAACTCCTCAACAATTCCAAAAATCAAGAACCCAATAGAAACTTCAAACAAATCCATCAAGAACTCAATTTCTAAACCTTCAAAAATCTAAATTCGCTGAAATAAATCATGATTGGCGCGTGGGTGAACTAACTGAATGCTATGTGATCTCACATACCTCGTAGGGATAAACCCTTGACGAAATCCACAAGCAATTCTTCGAGAACTTGACGATTTCCTTGCTTCTCCTTCTCTTTTCTCCTCTTCTTTTCTCTTCTCTCAAAACCTTAACGTATTTTTCAATCACGTAAATCAGTTTAGCCCCAAATTATTTACCAAAAATGAAATTAATTAATTGGATGGTGAAAAGACCATAATGCCCTTCTAAAATCCGGTTTTGACTTTCCTTATCTAGAAAGCGCAACTTCAAATGGGCATATCTCAGTCATATGAACTCGAAACTAAGAAAACTCGGATGCGTTGGAAAGATAATTCAAATATATTTCCTACGGTATCTTGTAGCACACCTAACACATCCTGAACGAGGAGTTATGGTTGTTTGAAGTTCACCCAAAACTTATACTTAGCTTAATTTTGTCAAACTTTCCAGATTTGATTATTTCCAAAAACGGTTTCTTTCTAATTTTAGATCTTTTTAGTAGAGGGGTGTTACACTCTAGGGGGTACTTGCACCGTATCCTATTTATATATATAGTTCTAAAGTTCAATGAAGAAAGCAAATTCAGGATTTTTTAATTCTTTTTTTTCTATAAACCCCCCCAAACCACCACCCCGATATTTTTTTTTTTAATATATATTTTAATTTAAAATTTGTGTTCACTCACTTTTATATACTAGTTTTTTAACGCGTGTGTTTCACGTGATTACCAATTCCAAAAATATATGTTATACTAAATAGTATTGCTTATTTAAGCGAATATTTGAATAATAAGCTTAACAAAAAATAATATTTCATATTCTTTAGTGAATGTTCGACGTGGATCGTCATATATATTTCTTATTCATGCAAACTTATGAAGATGGTAAATAAAAAAATTTATTAGTTAAATGCAATAATGTATAAATTTATTTCAATTTGATGAGGTTAATCATGTAATTAGTCTTATCTCACTAATATTACCTTATAGACAATATTTGCTTTGTATTTTTCTTGTCATCTAACTAGATGTGCTTTGCATGTGTATTCCACGTTAAATTGTTTAGATGTCATATGAACATGTGAAAAGAACAACTACATTTTATATATTCACATATTTTCACATTGGTTGTGAGTTTTTTTTTTTAAAAAAAACTCGGAACATTTTAAAATAATATATTTTGAAGTGAGAAGATCTTGTTAACTTGATAATACATTTGTGACATAGATAATACTTTAGTTTAATTACAAATACCTACTCAAATATAAATATATATTTGCATTAATGAAAATATTTATCTCATAAAATTAACTATTAAATAAATAATAAAAATTAAAATAATACAAACTTCAACTGACGTTATTACAAGTCAAATGAGCTTTTCTTCGTCTAAAATACTAAAATATTAAGAAATAGTAAATAAGTAAAACAAAAGGGCAATGTTTATATAGTAATTACTATTTTGAAGCAAACTTCATGAGAGTCTAAATCACATAAGTTGCATTGATAAATAAAGTCATTCTTTTGTCTTGAGCATAAAAAACAAATCGTGACAATCCTCTAAATTTTGTAAAAGATATTCAGAAGCATACATCTACATCAGAAGAGAAATTGTTAACAAAAACAAATGAATTTAGACTACATCATGTTAACTTCATCTATTGGAACATTATATACTAATGTATATATTATGCAAAAAACTAATTATTATATCCTCAAATTATTTTTCTCAAGTACTCGAGGTTATGGAATATACCCTCTTAGGATAGAACGACTTACTTCATCAGAATAGTGGTACCTCATATTCCACTAAACTTCAAACTCGCTCAACGACAATAAAGCACACAAAAAAATTTAAAATGCAAGAAGAAGAAGAGTAGAAGATTAAAAAAATTGTGGTTGAAAAATGAGAGGAAGCCCCTCTATTTATAGTCAACAAAGGGTAGTATGAACAAATGTTTTTTGTGTCTTATTTGAAAAGTCATGACCTTTTCGAGAAGTCACAACCCTTTGGAAAGGTTACAACTTATTGAAAAAGTCACAACTCAATGGAAAAGTCACAACTTATTGTATAAGTCACAACTCTTTGGAAAAGTCACAACTCATCGAAAAATCACAACCCTTCGAAAAAAGTCACAACTTATCAAAAAAGTCACAACTCATCGAAAAAGTCACAACCTAAGTTAGGTATATTATAGTAATTTAACATTAAAGTTAGGAGTTCATGCTTTTAAAGTAATATAGATAGATATAGATGTGTAACCGCATACTTTATCCGACTCAGCAAAATTAATGCCACATAATTTTAGTCAAATCATGATAAGAAGAAGGGTCTCCTCGAACATTCCACCTTCTACAAATAATAAATAAGTATTGACCAAATATCCAAATATTGTGATTCTTTTTCTAAAATACTAAAGAACTACCTTCTAAAAATAGTAAATAAGTATTGACCAAATATCCAAATATCGTGATTTTTTTCTAAAAGAGCTAAAGTTATATATCAATCTTATCTTATCAATTTCATCCTTATCTATCTTAAAAATTACTTTCATCTTCTCAATTTAATTGTCTATATATAGTCCTTGATATTTCAATCCTCAAACCACATTACTTCTCAACTATTATTCTTTAAGTTTTCTTTACATTTTTTGTTTCCTACAAAGATTTTCTATCTTCATATAAACATGACTTGTTCATATGAAATGAAAACTTGTCGAGATATAGTTCTTTATATGGCACCAATTTCGACAATCAATAGTGCTCAAATGGTGGTATGTTGTCTTCTAACTATTTTTTTTCTTCTAATTGAGATTACTCTATCAGTAATTTGTTTTTTTACTTACGTTGTTTGGAAATATTTTTGAAAAAAGGTTTATGAGATTATTATTTTTTTTAATTTGGGAAATAAGAGATGGCTTCTAATATAGCACCAAAACTTTAACATATTTTCTCAATTGCAGAATGATGTTGAAGCTTTAAAAGTACCCAAAAAATTGACTGATGAGAGGAAGAAAAGATCAATCTTTTATAATGTTAGCTTCCGAATTAAACCTTCTAAAGACGAATCTAACTGTTACACCATTTATAAACCACAAAAGATTAGGACAGATCCTGCAGATGAATCAATTAGTGATCCTCACTATCTTAATCGTAAATACAAGGATATTCTACATGAATGGGTATCTGAAAGGAGACAACGTGAAAGTGGAGCATTTGACATGGTAAATACAATTTTTTTATGATGTATTTTTTTCATATGAATGTTGAAACTTACTAGTTTCCTCAAGTATGTACACAAATACATTATGTATAGAAAAAATTACCTAAATACACATCTTATTTTACTATAATCTCTGAAATTTCCTACCATTTGAATTTTTTATCAAAAGTCCCCTCTCGAATACATCACTCACCTCTCGCTGACACATCCCTATCCCCCTCTCGGATACATCCCTCCCCTTTCTGATACATCTCTCACCTATGTATCTGGATGTCTAGATAATGTATCCGAAAGTCCAGTGATATATCCAGATGTCCTATCCTCCCTCCCTCTCGGATACATCCCTCACCTATGTATCCGGATGTCCAGTGATGTATTCGGAAGTCTATTGATGTATCCGAGATTCAGAAATTTTAAGAATTTTTTGTAATTTGAAAATGAGTAGGGATATAATGTAATTAGCTCTTAACACTATGGGATTTAAGTAAATTAGACTTATATATATTCATCTATCTAGCTATATGTGTTTGTTGTTCAAAAGGAAGGTCTCAAAATGTCACGACCCGAGAGTACCCCCTAGTCGTAACATGGCGTATTCGATCCCGAAGGGGTCTTATACGAGCCACATAGTCATTCATTGCATTCAATAATGAAAATAGTGCGGAATAAAAAAAAACTTATTTACATCCACACATTTAA
>JAJOOF010003646.1:0-56160 GCA_029582545.1 Solanum lignicaule
AAGAGGGTTTCATCTCCAAGGATTTGGACTTGGGTCTCTTGGATTCTTCATTCTTGGCCTGTAACAAGACTTAAATCTTCATACCCATTTGAATGCAATCTCATTTAGGTATAAATTTCTATCTCTTGATGTGTGGCTAAAACCCCAATTCTTGGGGTGTGATTTAGCGAATATGGGTTAAGATAATTGTTGGGTCTTGCTTGCTGATAGTTTAATCGTAGTTTAATTGTGATTTCGTTTAGTGGTTGTGGATGAATTTAATGAATTTGTAGTTACAAATACAAGTTTATTTATGTGGTTTCGGCTTGCTCGAAAGAGAGATCGTAAAACTGAGACCACTAGATTGATGGCCAGTGTGAGTGGGTCGACATGAGGTTCAGCTCGAGAGAGTGAACCCTAGTCCCATGTCCACACAACTCAAGAGAGTGTCCGAGAGGAACACATTTGAAATAGGGTAAGTTGCTCGTATCCCCCTTAAATCTTAGCCTAATCACAATTACTCTACGAATCTTCTATCGAATGCATGTACCCAATAATCT
This sequence comes from Solanum lignicaule, assembly GCA_029582545.1. NCBI lineage: Eukaryota > Viridiplantae > Streptophyta > Magnoliopsida > Solanales > Solanaceae > Solanum > Solanum lignicaule. The sequence goes on from JAJOOF010003646.1 coordinate 540, forward strand.
AGTTTAACCCATATTCCCGTCACATCCCAAAGATTCCCTCTTATTACTTAGAAACCCTTGTTGATTTTGCTTTTTTTTACTTATTAGTGACAAAACCCCATTGTTAATTGACACTTTTGTGTCCCCCTTTAATTTACAATGTTTTTACTCGTTAATGTCTTTAGCTACGACTAGTTAGAACTAAATTTTATTTTTCTATAAATTCTCAAAACCACTCTCTTGGGACGATCCCAACCTTTGGTTGGGTTACTGAACTATTGTACGATCATAGACACTTGCATCGGAAGTTGTGTCTTGATTAAGCAAACATCAGTTACATCTAGGGGATCCCCTAGGTCATGACAGTTGGGTTTATACAAGATTACGATCGTCTGCACCTAGTATCGAATGAGGTGTAGTTGAGCATTAATCACCCTTCACAATCATGATTATATTCGTATGTGAGAAACCCTTCAACAATAATATTGATACTTTGATTTTAAGTCACCATATCATCATAAACATCATTTTCATAAGACATGTATAATTCTTCGAAATTCATAGCTCATAGGTTCATAGGTTCATAGTTGAAAATCATGAATTAGGCATGGGTCAATATAACTTCAACAAAATATCATGTATTATTATTAAATCATGTATTAGAAGATTTTTCCAATAATAAAAGCATAAGAAAACACATATAGAATTAGGAAGAACCCTTACTTGTTCAATTAAATTTGAAATTGAGAAATTAAAACTTTAGGGACCCCGTGGAGGAATGAACTCCATGGGTGAATATCCCCATACCTTACTACTAAAAGCCCATGATGAATGGTTAATTGATGCCCTTAAATGAACCCTAGCTTCTTCTTCTCCCTTAGGATCAGAGGGAAATTGGGGAGTGAATTTGGTTAGGTTTTTGGGAAATCGGGGAATGGATGTTTAAGTGGGTACTTTCAAACTAAAAAAATCTTTATATAGGCCTTAGGATTAAGGCCAAAATTACTTAGTTTTGGTATAAAGCAAATAGAAAAACACCCAAAAACCCCTAAAGATAATTGTTAGACTTGATCTACGGTTCCAACCTCAGACTGTAGAACCTTCTACTGTTCGTACTAGTAATCGTAGACTAAGTACTTGGACAATGAATTTTAATAAACTTTGACCGAAACCTTCTATGGCTCGTAGGTCTTCCTAGGGTCTATAGTCACCAATCCAAGAAACCAACTTGTGCCCTTAAAATTTCATCAAGTCTTGATTGTTTCTATGGACCCTATCTACGACACATAGATTGATTGACGGACGTAAACCATAGAAAAGGTATAGGGAATTTATTCTCAAGAAATTATTTCCCCTCTTTCTACATATACCATCTCTGTCCCGGTGAAACTTCTACAGTCCATAGATGGGGACTCGTGAAACCTGTCTGCAACCCAAAAACTATTTTTTCTTTCTTTACCAAAATTTGAGGTGTTACAAGGTCAATCCTTGCAAAATGGAGATATCCTTCATGTTATTCTCAACAATCATCAACCTCTTTCCGATGAAGATGTCATCCATTCGTGTGGTTCTATGATTGGATGTAAGTCTGAATATAGACTATAAGCAAATGAATGTTAAAACTATTTTTCTCCATGGTGACTTAGATGAAGAAATTTATATGGAGCTACCGGAAGATTTTGAAGTCAAGGGAATATAGAATTATGTTTGCAAATTGAAAAAGAGTTCTACGGTCTAAAACAAACTCCAAGACAATGGTAAAGAAAGTTTTTTTCCTTTATGAGTTTATAGGGCATTAAGAAGACTTCTTCAGACCATTGTATTTTTGTGCAAAAATTCCCTGTTGATGACTCTAATATTGTGTTTCTTTATGTTGATGACATGCTTGTTTTGGTGATAAAACTTGCAGGATTAAAAAGTTAAATCAAGAGTTGAATAAGTCTTTTGCTATGAAAGGCCTGGGACCAACAAGGCAGATTTTTGACATGCAAATTGACTGTGACAGAGAGGCAAAGAAGTTGTGGCTATCACCAAAGAATAACATTCAGAAAATACTTCAGAGGTTCAACAATATGGACAATGCTAATGTTGGCAGTACACATTTTGTTCGAGTATATAAATCATATACGCAGCAAAACCATAATACAGGATCATGAATTACATAATAACAGATAATATAAACCAAGAAAAACTAAAATTCATAATTCACAACCTATTTAAGGTTTTGCAGAACTCGTTTATGCTTGGCAAATCTAGAACTCTAGCCTTCTACTACTTCCTCACTAATTCTTTTCAACCAATAGTTTGTGTGGGAAAATATTTTAAGAAATGATTTATCCTCTTCTCTGCCCCAACCAGCCCTTCTTATCTCGATTCTTCTATTGAAGAGGGGAAGGGAAAGGTTTTTCAAACGTCTCAGCAATTAGGAGCCATTAATTTCCATAAAAGGCAATCAATAGCAAATAAAATCTGACGTTTTAATTCTCTTCCATAACGGCAATGTTAAGGAAATATTAAGTAATAAATTTCTTTTATGACCAGCAAAAAAATATTTTTGCTACTTCAATAAATTATATAAACCCAATAATTCATTATTTTCATAAGACTAGTAAAGGTTACTTCTTCTTCCGGAACACTTCTTTTCTTCTTGTCATAACTGGTTATTAGTCAGGCATAGTAGGGACCATAGACTTAATACCTAAGGCTTCTAATTTCAATATTAATTTGTAATAAATTACAATGTACTCCACTAAAAAACTGTAATTGTAATCCTTGATTTAATTTTGAAATCTACTATTACATCTTATTTAACTTCCCATGTTAGAATTACTGACGCCGATCAATTAAATTAAATTTTCTGAATAATTTAATTTATTGACTAATTTAATCCTTTATTATTATAATTAACTTGTTTCACAAAACGGATATAAAATCCACCTGCAGGGTTTTCACGTAAAAACTTATAAGTATCCATAAAGGGGTATCTTTAATCTCAAGTCCGCGACATGGTTCTATGTATTAATTATTAGGCATAATACATATATTGGACCTTAAACTTGGCTTCAAATTTTAACTTTGACCTCCAACTTTCAAAGTGCACAAATAAACACTTTAACTATCCAACCTTTTAATAAATAAACACGCGTGTCTTACCTGGCAAAACGTGTGATGTGCACGCATTTTGCGCGAGTGAGAAGTAATTTTTGAGGCACACAACAGTGAAAAAAATGCTGAAATGACAACTCTACCCTTAATTAATTTTATTTTTTTTTAGTTCTAAAATGGACGTGTAAAGTGTTTAATTAGTTGGCAGCCATTGAGTGGCTCGCTAATACACGTGGCAGCGTTTGCATTTCACGCTCTTGGCTCCAAAAATCGCGTGTTTATTTATTAAAAGATTGGATAGTTAAAGTGCTTGTTTGTGCACTATGAAAGTTGGAGGTCAAAGTTAAAATTTGAAGCCAAGTTTAAGGTCAAATATATGTATTATCCCTAATTATTATTTGACTGATGTGATTTGTCATTACTCAATATATAGTAATATATTGACTCATAATAGAGTCTCACCATTTAATAGATTAAAATAACAAATCAACTTACATAGATCAGAATAATTATATCAAGATTAAGAGTATAAGTACATGTAATGGACTACAGAAGTTGTTTATAAATATTCTGAACATAAATGAACATCTCTACTTGGCCCGTTCAATACACACAAAATGTAATAGCACAAGAAATTGGAAGTTAACCAGTCCCATAATTAAGATCGAATTATATTTAATCTTATAGTACAATCATCAAGATGTTTGTCATACTTTATCTTTGTTGTTAACATCTAATTTATAAATTATGAGAACCACCAATCTGAATCTTCTGTGTATGAGTTAAATAACTCCATACACAAAAATCATCTACTATATAAGTAATGGTTACACATATTATGTATCACCTCGGATTGGGAAAAGAAGAAAAATGCATTTTTTGGGCTGAAGTTTCTATCTACGGGTCCCATCTACAAACGTAGAAGCTTCTACGGGCTGTACATGGCAACCATAGGAAGTGGGGAAATATTTTTTTATAATCAAGTCCTAGTACCCTTTTTATGGTTCACCAGGACGGTCCGACAACCATTATACAAGTCGTAGATAGGTCTCGTAGGTGAGTCTGAGACTTTCTGAAATTTTGAAGGTCAAAGTTGGTTTCTACGGTTGGTATATACGGACCGTAGGATGACCTATGAGTCGTAAAGGGGTGTCTCTCCAAAGTTGGCCAAATAAAAGGTCTCCAATCATTTCTATGGTTGATCAGGATGGTCCGTAGGTCCAAACTGTAGGAGTGAGTCGGTGGTTATTTTAAAGGGGCTTTTAGGTCTTTTCCTATTTGTTTTAACCCAATACTATGTCATTTTGTCTTCTACCCTAACCCCTATGAATTTTAGCCTCCAATTTACCCATTTTCAACTTATTGTCCTAAAGTCCCTAAACCTGACAAAATTCACTCTCCAAAATCCTCTCAAGTTTAAGGAAAAGAAGTAGGGTTAGGGTTCCATTCAAATCTCCAAATTCTCTATTTCTCTTTGGATTAAATGATCAAGGTATCTGTGTATTTACCCATGGATTTCTTTCCTCCATGGGGTCCCCTAGGATTCCAATTCTTCTCATATTCAATTTCAATTGTTAAGTTAGGGTTTGAATTCCATCTTTATGGGTTCTCTTGAATTACGATCTTATTAATTAATCCCTATATTCTAATGTGTGAATTGCTTTGACTTCATCATTTTTAAGTTGAAGTTATATAGACGCATGCATTATTTATGATTTTTGTTAAGAACCCATGATGAAGCTATGATAAACTCATGAACCTATGATTTATGAACTTATGAAGTTATTCATGCTTTTATGAAATTATTATGAATCATTTAAGGAGGCTTTCGGACGTACATCATAAAGAAGTTATTGGGACGTAAATCATACATCACACACAAGTATGATATGAAAAGACATAAATAAATAAATATGTGAAATGTCAGCATCACTGTTCTTTTCCCTTTTTGTCTCCCTAGACCTTTCCTTAAGCTTTTCTTCTTTAATTTGTTGAACATGAACCATTAAAAGATAAATGTCCATTTCATTGATGAACATGGCGGTATGACGTTCTTTAACCACCATCTCCGACACTTCCGAAATAAAACTTGTTAATCCTTCTCCTAGGATCGACAACCATAGTGGGAGCATATCTAGACAATTGCATGAACTTCAAGGCATACTCCTTCATACTCATATTTCCTTGACGAAGGTTTATGAATTCAAGTAACTTTGCCTCCATCATCTCAAGGGGAAAATACCTATCAAGTAAAGTAACCTTAAACTTTTCCCAATCAAGAGGACCAGCATCTACCGCCCTTTGTTCCTTCCATTGGTTGAACTAAATTTGAGCAACACCCTTAAGTTGATAAGCAACTAATTCTGATTTTTCTACCGGTGTCACTCCCATGATAATCAACACCTTGTATACCTCATTAATGAACCTTGAGGATCTTCCTCAACCATAGATTCATGAAACTCTGGGAGATTCATCCTAATGAAGTCCCTCACTCTAGTTGCCACTATACCAACATTTGGGTTCACAGGAACCATAGCCTCCCTATTGGCCTGAGTTGTTATGTCTTTGGACAACACTTGAAAGGAGCTTAAAAGTCTACATTAATCGGTTGTTTGGCCAAAGGGTCGGCCAAAATTTGAGGAGCTTCTCATTCCACTTTCTCATTCACATCCTCATAACATAAGGTCTTCAATGGGACATATGCTAAAAAGTATTGGATAAAGATTAGGAGAGAGACACATAGAGTAACACTCTATCGCACAACATTTGAATAATAAAAGAAGTGGAATTTTCTAAACATCTTATAGCCTCCTATTCATAAATGTGGCTTGCTTCACTCTAATGAATAAGACTCTACTCGACGTGCCTTATGAGACATACTAGGACATTTCTAAACCTTATGCTTGTATTAACAAATTTGTCACAACCCAAAATACACCCTACGCATAATATGGCATATAGGACCCCGAGAGGCCCTACACAAGACACTAAGAATGCATCATACAAGAAATAGAAGTGAAGACTTGAAACAAAGCATTTCATATATAAAAAGTATGACAAACGGGAGTCTAACATAAGTCTCAAAGCCATCTAGTACATCATAAAGAAGTTATTGGGACGTAAATCATACAACACACACAAGTATGATATGAAAAGACATAAATAAATAATATGCCTTAGTCCTTGGAACATGAGGACTCACCATCAGCTGAAGCACCCAATACAAGTCTAGCCATGAGGATGAGGGGTAGGAACATTGGACCACACATTCATGAGATAATGTAGGTAAAAGTATGCATTAGTACATGGAATGTACTAAGTATGAGGCAATATGCATAAACAGGAACATGGTAGTATAAATGGTTTTAAAACATGTAAATATGATCAATAATTGGACATTTAAACATAAGGAAATAAAATATGTAAATATCATGATATAGTTAATGCGTTTGATGTAAAGGACATAGTAAAAGCTTTGAAGAAAACATCATCATTTTGTGGGATTTTATCTTTAACCGACAATAAGACTATAAGAGTTATATCATGTAATCCACTATATCCCTCATACCGAAAAAGAGGGAAACCATTTAAGACAATCATATGGGGGCACATAGTTTAGGACTAGAGATTGCTACTCGAGACTACCCTATTTAAGCCTCCACCTCAAGCCCTCTCAGTGCCGTCTAAATCCCAACAGAATTGATAAAAGTCAAATGTCAATTTAACATAGGGAAGGCAATAATCAATACTAATCCACATCTTTCAAAATCAAAACATAGAATAGCTCCTTAACATAATTCAACATAGATGGGAAAACCTTTCATCAATTTGAAATGTGCTTTTCACAATAGCATTGACACTTTCCTTTCAAAACTCTTTCAACTTGATGTTTATGCTTTGCTTGATCCTAGTTCTACTTTGTATTTTGTGATGCCATTTATGGCTATGATGTTTGATTTTCTTCCTGATGTATTTAAAGACCCTTTTTCAATCTCCACACCTATAGGTGAATCTATTATTGCTAAGAGAGTCTATATAAATTTTCTCGTCTCCTTGCCCCATAGAGCCACTTATGTTGATATGGTTGAGCTTGATATATTTGATTTCGATGTTATACTTGGTCTGGATTTACTCTATTCATGTTATGCTTGTACAAATTATCCAACTAGAGTAGACAAGTTTCAATTTCCTTATGAACCCATCCTATAGTGGAAAGAGGGGAAATCTATGCCTAAGGGTCAGTTTGTTTCTTGTCTTTAAGCTGGAAAGATGATTTCTTAGGGTTGCATTTACCATCTTGTTCGTGTTAGGGATGCGGATTCTAAATCCCCTATGTTTGAGTTGGTCCCCATTGCTAATGAGTTTATGGAAGTGTTTCCCGATGATTTACTCAGTGTTCCTCCTGAAAAGGAAATAGACTTCGGTATTGACCTCCTCCCAAATACGTATCCTATCTCTTTTCCTTCTTACAGTATGGCTCCGGCAAAATGTTAAAAATTAAAGGAGAAATTAAAAGATTTTTTGGGTAAGGGTTTCATCCGATCGAAAATCTCTCCATGGGGTGGTCCAGTCTTGTTTGTTCACAAGAAGGACGGTTGCCTTCGCATGTGCATTGATTATCATTTGTTGAACAAAGTAGACATCAAGAACAAGTACCCTCTTAGGAGTGTTGATGATTTATATGATCAACTCCAAGGAGAGAACTACTTCTCTAAGATTAACCTCCGTTCAAGTTATCACCAGTAGAGGGTGAAGGAAGGTGATATCCCGAAGATGGCATTTCAAACTCAGTATGGTCATTACATATTCTTCATAATGTCATTTATGGACTTAATGAACAGAGTATTTAGGCAATGCCTTGATATGTTCGTGATCTTATTTATTGATGACATGTTGATTTACTCAAGGAGTGAGAATGAGCATGTCGATCATTTGAGGATGGTATTACAAGTCCTTAAGGACCAACAACTCTTGCAAAGTTTAGTAAATACGAGTTTTGGTTGAGATCCATGGATTTTCTTGGTCACATTGTCTCCGGCAAGGGAATTGAGGTAGTTCTTAAGAAGACGGATGTTATTAAGAGTTGGCCTAGACCTCTATCCCCTTCGTATATTTAATGTTTCTTGGGTTTGGCTTGTTATTATAGAAGGTTTGTGGAAGATTTTTCCTCGATTCTCCGCTGACGGCATAGACCCAAAAGAAATTTAAGTTTGTATGGTCGGAAGCGTTTGAGAAGAGTTTCCAAGAATTGAAAGATAGACTTACCTCTGCTCCGGTATTGACTTTACCAGAAGGGTCTGATGGGTTTGTAGTTTATTTTGATGCTTCAAGTATTTGACTAGGTTGTGTTATTATGCAAAAGGTTATTGCTTATGCTTCAAGGCAACTTAAGATTCATGAAAAAGATCTATCCTACCCATGATTTGGAACTAGCGGCAGTTGTTTTTTCCTTAATGATTTGGAGGTATTAATTATATGGTTTTTATGTCGATGTCTTTACTGACAAAAAGAGCCTGAAATATGTGTTCAAGAAAAGGGATCTAAATCATCGCTAAAGGAAGTGGCTAGAGTTACTAATGCATTAAGACATTAGTGTTTTATATTACCCCAGTAAGGAAAATGTGGTAGTGGATGCTCTTAGTTGGCTATCAATGGGTAGTGTTTCCCATGTTGAAGAAGATAAAAAGGAATTTGTTCATGATGTTCAGAGATTGGCCCGATCGGGTGATCGGTTATTTGACTCCACCAAAGGTTGTGTTATGGTTCACAATGGCTCAAAATCGTCTTTTGTGTCGGATGTGAAATCAAAGCAAGGTCTTCACTCAATCTTTTTGAGTTAAAGGAAGTGATGCTTAAAAAGTTCATTAAGACTTTCTCTCAAGGGGGAGATGTTGTGCTTTGATATCAAGTTCGTTTGTGTGTTCCCAATGTTGATAATTTGAGAGATCAAATATTATCATAAGTCTATGGTTCTCGATATTCCAGTCACCTGGGAACCACCAAGATGTACGAGACTTGCGAAAGGTCTATTGGTGGAATAGGATGATAAAGGCTATTGCAAAATTTGTGGCTAAGTGTCCTATCTGTCAACAAGTGAAAGTTGAGCATCAAAAGTTGGTAGGCTTGTCTTAAGATATTTGCATTCCTACTTGGAAGTGGGAAGATCTGAATATGGAATTGATTGTTTGTTTACCCCGCACTCAACGGCAACATAACTCAATTTGGATTATAGTAGGTCGTATGACAAAGTCAAATCATTTCATTCCCCTCAAGGTTTCTTATTCGGTGGAACACTATGCTAAGTTGTATCTAAGGGATATGGTTAGATTGCATGGAGTGCCCCTATCCATTATCTCTGATCATGGTACCCAATTTCATTCCCAGTTTTTGAAATCTTTCCAAAAGGGACTTGGTACTCATGTTAAGCTTAGTATAGCCTTTCATCGTCAAACTGATGGGAAAGCAGAGTGTACTATCCAAACTTTGGAAGATAAGTTGAGAGCTTGTGTGATTGACTTCAAGGTTAATTGGGACGATTATTTTCCTTTGATTGAGTTTGCATATAATAATAGCTCTCATTCAAGCATAAGTATAGCTCTATTTGAGGCTCTTTATGTTAGGAGGTGTAGATCTCCTATAGGTTGGCTTGAAGTTGGTGAGGTTGCTTTCATAGGTGTTGAATTTGTACATGAGGCTATGGAGAAAGTTTGGCTTATTAGAGAAAGGTTTAAAATGGATCAAAGCTGACAAAAGTACTATGCCGATGTTAGAAGAAGAGATCTTGAATTTGATGTAGATGATTGGGCTTACTTAAAAATTTGGTAAGAAATGGATGTTTAGTCCTCATTTTGTAGGCCCATATCATATTATGAGGCGTATTGGTAAAGTTGCTTATGAGCTTGATCTGCCTAATGACTTAGCATCGGTGCACCTGGTTTTACATGTCTCTTTGTTGAAGAAATGTGTTTGTGATACAACATCTATTATGCCATTGGAGAGTCTTGGTATAAAGGAAAGCTTTTCTTATGAAGAAGTTCTGGTTGATATTATGGACCGACAAGTTAAGAAGTTGAGAAATAAGGAAGTTGCATCCGTGAAAGTATTATGAAAGAATCAAGGGGTTGAGGGTGCTACTTGGGGGGTCAAGGCCGATGTAATGTCTCGTTATCCCCATCTCTTTCCCTCCAATCCTACTCTAGATTGACGTATTTAGTTTCTCATAGTCCATCCTCATGTCTTAGTTATTCTCGTGTTTCCTCATGCATGCATGCTCATGAAACTTAGTTTTGAGATTTTATTTAGCTTAGATTGATTTCTCCATGATTATGTGCATTTGAGTATGATTTGCATGTATGTCTTATGAAATGATGTTTTAAGTATGTTTGTGCTTGGAGTTGATGTTCCTCCTCAATATTGTGAATTTTGAGTTACTTGCATTCATGTTGGGTTGTTAAATCTTCTTCTCTACCCTCCTTATGATGCATTGAATCCCATTCGAGGACGAATGTTCTCAAGGGCGAGATATTGTAACACCTCGGATGGAAAATGTTATTTTTGGGCTGAAGTTTGTGCCTACAGGTCCATCTACGGACTATAGAAGCTTCTACGGGCCATAGATGGAAACCATATGAAGTGGGGAAAATATTTTTTTATAATCAAATACCAGTACCCTTTTTACAGTTCACAAGAATGGTTCGTCAACCATTGTACGAGTTGTAGATATGTCTCGTAGGTGAGTCCAAGACTTAGTGAAGTCTTGAAGGTCAAAGTTGGTTTCTACGGTTTCTATTACGGACCATAGGAAGACCTAGAGCTGTAGAGTTGTGTCTGTCAAAAATTGGCCAAATAAAGGGTCTCTGATCATTTCTACAGTTGACCGTCGGTCAAAACAATAGGAATGAATCGGCAGTTAATTTAAAGGGGATTTTTGGTCTTTTCCTAATTTTTTTAACCGAATACTATTTCGTTCTACCTTCTTCCCTAACACATATAAAACGTTTTAAGCCCCCAATTTACCCATTTTCAACTCATTCTCCTAAAGTCCCTAAACTTGACCAAATTCACTTTCCAAAATCCTCTAAAGTGTAGGGAAGAAGAAGAAAGGGCTAGGGTTCCATTCAAGTTTCAAAGTTCTCCATTTTTCTTGGGGTTTAAAGGATCTAGTAAGTGTGCATTCACCCATGGAGTCCTTTCCTCCATGGGGTCCCCAAGGTTTCCAATTCTTCTCAATTTCAATTTCAAATGATAACTTAGGGTTTCAATCCCATCTTTATGGGTTCTCCTGAATTATGATCTTATTGATTAATCCCTATCTGCTAATGTATTAATTGAGTTGATTTCATGATTTTTAAGTTGAAGTTTTATAGACACATGCATGATTTATGATTTTTGTTGAGAACCCATGATGAAGCTATGATGAACTCATGAACCTATGATTGATGAACTTATGAAGATCTACATGCTTTTATGAAATTATTATGAATGACTTAAGGATTCTTGGAAAGAAAGTGTCAATGCTATTTTGAAAGGTGTTTCTCACATATATGGATTCACATTCATGAAAGGTTCTCTCATATATGTTGAATTATGTTAAGGAGCTATTCTATGTTTTGATTTAGAAAGATGTAGATTGGAGTTGATTGTTTTATCTATTCCGTTGGATTTAGACTTAGCACCGAGAAGGCTTGAGGTGGAGACTCGAATAGGGTAGTCTCTAGTAGCAACCTATAATCCAAAACTAAATGCCCCTGTAGGATTGTCTTAAATTGTCACACCCCGAGGCTACCCCCTTGACGTAAACACGGGACCAAGGATCACGAATGACCCCAAGCTAACCATGTCTGGCATAAGCATACTGACATTATCTAAGAAAACAAGAACTAATGCGGAAGTTAAAACAATAGTTAACTGAATGTGGTGAATATTCAATACTGATCTGAATATATATAAATAATATCTAAGAGTTTAGTGATACTGAACAATCACTCAAAAACTAAAGTTGAGTCTAACACTATGTTTGTAAAGCCTCTAAGTGACTAGACTTGCTAGGACATGCCCCCAGCTAACTCTAGCAAAACTAAAACTGAAATAAAAGGTTGAAATGGAAAACATATATATTGTTCTCGAAGTATGAGAGCTAAAGCTACTGAATATGGATCGGGAACAAATCTACACGTGATCTAGATGCTGAGTACCTGAACCTACAACATGAAAGGATGTAGCTTAGAGTATGTGCCAGTACTTGGAATGTACTGAGCATGCAGAACATGGATAATAGCTGAACAAACGTAACTGAGCAATGACATAATCTGAATTATAATAATAATACTGAAATATACTAAAATTAACTAGAACTGAATGCAATGACAAAGTACTGATTTCTTACATAATATGTTGAGACTAAATATTGTAGTATAACTGAAAACCTGGTCAAATGCACTAAGAGTCTGACTGTGGGAGCTACTAATAACAAACATAAAACCACGTGAGCTAATCATGTGTTCAATGTATACACCCATCAAGAGGACCCAATATACCTTGCCAGGGGTATAAAGGCATGACTGGTGTGATCACTAAATCTAATGTCCACAGAGGGGACTTATAAACCTACGAGGGCACGTAGTTTTGGGACTACGAGGGTACGTTGAACCCTAGTCCAACTCGGCACTAAGCCTACTCCCACCTGGAAATGTGTATGACACAACATAACTGAAATATTGGATTAGCTCCATATTCTGACATGCTAGTTGAGAATGCAACATTTATGTACTGACAATGAAACATTAGAAATCTGAGGCATGCTTATCTATTTAACTGACCTGGCAAGTGTAATTCATGAACTAAGAGAATCTACACAACTAGGGTTCTAAATTTCATGCAAAGAACGAAGCAACGAGTTCACGAAAACATGATAGTCTGATTAGGAATACTATAACAGTTAAATTACAACCAATATGTAAGGTTTTAAAAACCCTAGGTCTAAGAAAGATATAGCGAATCAAGAATCTAACTGAATTCTAGGGACCTAGTGAATGAAAGGAATCAACTAGTGAAATCCCACATACCTGATGACGAATTTCACAGAGAAATCCTTTGATTTTGGGGCTGGAATTCAAGAAAAATTGTTGCATGTTCTTAAGGGGTTCGCTCGACTCTTTCTCCTCTTTTGCTCTAAGTTTATTGATTTTTGGTGAATGAATCGCTTAGGGTAAGTTCTTACTAAGTTGCTAGGCTTAAACTGACCAAAACTACGTAGTTTAGGCGTTAAACGACGTAGTTCAGGTGTCCAACGCATAGGGGAAAAGACCAAAATGACCCTAACTTAAAATCTGACGAGGCCATCGAAGGACCATGTATTGACCGACGGTACATCCTGGCAGGGTGTCTTTTGGCTTCAGAAAGCTGGTTCTGAGGGTCAAGATCCACGGACAATGGTCTGACTTACGGTTCGTAGGTCCGGTTGTGAGTTGTTCCTTTACTGAATTTTTCTCGGTGGAGTTGAGGTGACCAACCATGGACCCCACCTACAATCTGTGGCTTAACCTACAGTCTGTAGGTCGCCTCTGTCTGTGCCACGTGCAACTTTTGAAAATCTGAAATTTTGTCCCTTCTTGAATCTGTGGTGTTACATTATCTCTCCCTTGGGAAAATTTGTCCTCGAATGAAGACTAAACTAGTTGGGTATGGAGGGAAGGAGCTGCAATCCCTGCCACTAAGTACTAGAAACTAATTTCTGACTGAACTGAGTTCCAAGAACATGCACATATGCTGAATTGCAAGAATGACTGAAGTAACAAGATACTAAGACTGAATTTACGCAAGAGTAAACTGAGAGGCTGGAGAGGAACTATTACCTCAAGCTGAAACGAAATCGGAAGGAAAGAGATGAGGATACTTGGCCTTCATGGCTGCTTCTGCTTCCCAAGTAGCTCCCTCTACGGACTCACTCCTCCAAAATATTTTCACTGAAGCGACCTCCCTATTTCTCAACCTACGAACCTGGAGGTCAATAATCTCAACTGGCACCTCTTCATAAGTGAGACTATCCTTCACATCCACACTCTCTAATGGTACTATTGATGTTGGATCACCCACACACTTCTTCAACAAGGAAATGTGAAAGACTGGATGGATTACTGTTAGTTCTGCTGGCAACTCTAACTCATAAGCCACATTACCAACTCTTTTCAAGATCCTGTAAGGACCTACATATATGGGACTGAGCTTCCCTTTCTTGTCAAATCTCATCACCCCCTTCATAGGTGACACCTTCAGGAAAACCCAATCATCTATTTCAAATTCTAAGTCCCTTATCCTTACATCTGCATAGTACTTCTAACGACTCTGAGCTGTCTTAAGTCTATCTCTAATGAGCTGAACTTTTTCCATAGTTTCATGAACCGAATCTGGCCCAATCAATGTTGCTTCACCTACTTCAAACCAATCAATCGGGGATCTGCATCTATGCCCGTATAATGCCTCAAAGGGGCCATCTGAATACTGGAATGGTAGCTATTATTATAGGCGAACTCTATGAGAGGTAGATGATCATCCCAACTACCCTTGAAATCGATCACGCAAGCTCTCAACATGTTCTCTAAGGTCTGAATGGTACACTCTGCCTAACCATCCGTCTTTGGATGAAATGTTGTGCTGAGATTTACCTGAGTACCAAGACCTTTCTAAAACCATTTCTAGAAATGAGAGGTAAACTGAAGACCTCGAACTGAGATGATAGACAATGGAATCCCATGCAACCTGACTATCTCATTGATGTAGAGTTTGGCGTACTCCTCCGCTGAATCTGTAGTCTTGACAACCAAGAAGTGAGCGGACTTAGTGACTTTGTCCACTATCACCCAAATGGAGTCATGCTTTCTGCGAGTATGAGGTAAACCCATAATGAAGTCCATGTTTATCACTTCCCACTTCCATGTAGGAATGTTAATTTCTTGAGTCATACCTCCTGGTTTCTAATGTTCTACCTTAACCTGCTGACAATTGAGACACTTAGCCACAAAATATGCTATATTCCTCTTCATGCCATTCCACCAAAAGACTTTCCACAGATCACGGTACATCTTAGTGGCACCTGGATGAACAAAATACCTGGAGTTATGGCCTTCGGTAAGGATCTGCTGCCTCAATTCATCCACTTTTGTAACACATAAGCGACCATGGTAACGAAGCACACCATCTCCTCCTTGGGAGAAAACCTCAACTTGTTGCTGATGATCTACACCTTTCAATTGAAGTAATATAGGATCACTATCCTATTTTTCCTTAACCTCCGTTACCAATGAAAATTCGAATTTATTCTGAACTATCACACCACCATCTGACATGTCTGTAAGACCAATCCAAAGCGAGCAAGCCGGTGAACATCTTTTGCTAATTCCTTCCTTTCTTCCTCAACATGTGCTACACTACCAATAGATAATCTACTAAGAACATCAGCTACTACATAAGCCTTACCGTGATACCAATTGTTAGAGTATGTAAATCATATACGCATCAAAAGAATAATACAAGATCATGAATAACATAATAACATATAATATAAACCAAGAAAAACTTCAAATCGTTATTGATGTTTGACGTAATAAAAGACACGACTTACAATTAAAGAGTCAACGAACGTGTGTAGTAATATAACCCAACCAAATTGGTTGGGGTCGAGTCCCAAGGGAGCGATTAATAATCAAGAATTAAATAGAACAGTAAAACTTAGTTCTAATCAATCATAGCTATAAACATTAACGAAAACAAACATAATAAATGAAAAAGTGACATGAATGTCAATTATCAATGGGGGGTTTGTATTCAACTTATAAACCAAAAATAGCAAAAATATAAAGATGCAAGATAGGGAGACGGAATTCTTGGGATGTGATAAGAATATGGGATAAAATAAACAACCAGGTAAATGCTATTGATAGTAAATTGCTAAACATTTGTAACTAAGCTAGACTTTAGAGTAAATTTTCTCTCGAACAACTTACCCCGAATCAACTCAGTTTCTCGAACACCGAGTTGCAGTAATTAAGCAAAGCCTTCACCTTAGCCCATTCACTCTCTCGAGCTGAATGTGTGGGAGAAGGTCTAGGATTCACTTCTATTGAGCTGAACCCACGACGACGCAATAACCACAAGCTACCGATTTAGTAGTTTTGGTTTTAAAACCTCTCTCTCGAGGAAGCCAAAAATACTAAGATGAAATCGTATTTGCAACTACAATCCCATTAAGTTCAAACACAACTTCTAAACGAAATCACAATTAAACAACAAATAGACTAACAATGAGCAATACCCAATAGTAAATTTAACCCATATTCACATAATCACACCCTAAGAATCGGGGTTTTAGCTAGACATGGTAAAGAGATAGAAATCGATACCAAAAAGTGTTTCCATCAAATGGGTACAATATAAAATGTCTTTAAACATGTCAAGGATGAAGATTCTTCAAGACCCACTTCTAATTTCTTGGAATTGTAAACCTTCAAATCTTCAAAGCTCAAGAACAATGTCTCCCAAAAACTCTAAGACCTTAAACTGAAATATTCTAAAAATCAGTAATAATTCGCTACAACTTGATACTAAGATATAGATTTAGATGGATATTTATAGTTTTCAAAAATTTGTGCTACGAAGGACCACTCGGCGTAGTTAGTTAGGATCGCCAATGCACTCGGTGATCCACCCTTTGGTCTGGTTCATCGCCTTTTAGCTTTCGCCTTCAGCATCTTCGCGTTTTGAATCATTGGGCGTTATGGTGTTGCTTCGTGGAACTATTTGGCGACGCGCTGACTGCTCCCTTTCATCGCCAACTTGATCTTTTCCTTCAGGGCTCAGCACACTGGAACTTTGGGCGAGGTTTAATGCATTAGGTGATCCTCAGGCGTTCATTTCTTCCTTTTTTCAGCCGCCTTGTTCCTTTTTTGCTTGATAGCGTCCATGCTTTGTCTCTCAACTCAAATACCTGAAACTTAAGGATTTACATCAGTTATTGAGACAAAATATGCATTTGAGAACACTAAATCAATCAAAATTAAACCCTAAATGAGTCCAAATTGTGGACTCATCAACACCCCCCAACTTAAACTTTTTCTTGTCCTCAAGTAAAACTCAAGTTCAGCAGTTCAAAAAGGATGTCTCAAATAGTGCTACACAAGACTCAATCATGAATGTACACATAAGACGCAACTTACTCATTCAAGGATCAAATGTGTACTCAAAGACTCAAGTTGTGATACACCATTATCAAAGATTCTCAAATTCCTAATACTTGCTTCAAATGCAAGTTCAAGCTCAACAAAAGTGTTCAAATGCCCTCACACAAAGAATGATTCCATTTTCACACACAATGGTTTAATCATTTAAAGTTCCGGAATCAAATGCAACGCTCACACTCACAAAGATGAACATAATGCATGTTTTCACCCATAGGCTTGCCATTATTTTCCAATCAACTTTTGCTTCAGCTCATTCAAGATCAAAAAGGTCTTTTCAAGGCTTGTAATGGGGCTGAGTGTAATGGTATGATCATTTAGGCTTATAGGCTGAAAATCCTCATGAAATGTGATGTGAACAACACCTTATTTCCTTCTCTTTATCAATTTCATTCAAGCTCAAAAGTTACCTCTTATTCATCTTCAATGATTCATTGGGAACCCCATTTTCTTTGTATTTCCACAACTTTATTTCACAACTTTATTCTTTTTCAATCTTTTCTTCTTTTTCTCTTCTTTTTTTTATATGGAGGGGTTCCATTTTTCTCAAAACATGGGCATAAGGGACTTCTTTGCATTTACTTGATTTGCCTTCTCTTTTCACCACACCCCCAACTTAGGCTTTTTGCCTAAGTTGGCTATTCAAACAAATCACAGATCATGAAGATTATGGGTAATGGGTCAATAAAAGGTAGCAAAGTTATCAAGTTTCCTCCAAGAAAAGGTTTGGGCTCAAAAGAAGTTCACACACTCACAAGGTAAGCCGCAAAAGAGGTATAATTTCAAATTGGTTCACACTCTTTAAAGTTGCCTAAGATCATCTCAAGAAATTTGCATCACTTAGTCAACCGGACCAACGGGGAAAATTCTAGGTGTCATCATGCATGGTTCACGGTAAGCTCATCACACAAGGCATTGACACCAAAGTCAAACAAGGCTCCACACTTTCGCTAGTGTGCAATGTTCATCACAAGAGACTTGATTCGATAATTGGCTAGTCAAAACAAGATGCAAAGAGTTCACATATTGTCTATGCAACTTCAATTGGCCTCATCGTAGCTGAACATTCATGTTCATTTGATTATGAGTACTATTCAAGTCATCGGTATTGATCAAAACCGAGAATCAAATTAGCCAAAGAAACACCACATTCAAGTACATAAAAGAGTGGGCAAAAAAAATTTTGGAAGGGTCAAAAATCATTTACAATTAAAAGCAAGGAGCACAAGCTCAAACCTTCCACAAAAAGTAGTGTATAACACGAATTTAGCTTAAAGCCCAATATATAAACAAAACTAATATGCACAAAGGTGGGCCTCACCCTACCACAAATAAAAAATCATTTGTCCTCAAATTAAAATGAAAATATCTGAAAGTAACATCAAGTAAGACAGAGAGGGAGGTAAAGAGGGAATCATGTCTACACAGTCGCTCCATCTGTCTAGGCATCAGTGCCCGGTGCATCTGTCTAGTCTCGGGTCTCAGTACCCGAAGTCACCTCAACAGGAAAGTAATAGCACTAGGAGCAGCCAAGGAGGTCTCGGTAAGTGATGTCTGGATCACTGACTACATACTAGTCCACGCAAGATCCAGCAAGTCTCCATATATGCTCTTCTCTTGTATCTGTATCTGCTCCTCGTCGGTCTCAACATCCGACTCACTCATTGCGGTCTCATCATGGTGTACATCATCGATGGTAGCCGGAGGAATCTCAGGAGCATCTACATCATCAGCATCCTTCATAAATGAAGTGAAGTCGATAGACTTCAGATAGTCTACGTCCTTCCTTAAGTCTGCTACCGTGGCATGCAAATCCGTAACCTCGGAGGCCTCCCCATGTCTACTCTCACAAGCTGTGACTCTAACAGCTAACTCATCAATAGAATTTTGGAAGGGGGTAAGTGCAGCAAGGATGGCACTCTCGATCATTCTTGGGATGGATCTCTCAAGTCGGGTCACCCTCACATCAGCTGAATATGCTAAGTGCCCCATCTTTAGGATCATGGCCTGAGTAATCTTGACTGGCTAGGATGAGGTGGAGGTGCCCGGAACCTGTGAAGAAGTAGAAGGGGCAGAAGTACCTGAAGGCCTGGAGGCCAGAGTAGGTGAAGACGCCTCTGCAGATATCGAATCCATATCCACCTCCGAGGATGTGTCTATCAGAGTTTCCCTCCTCCTGTCAGCATCCTCTCTAGTATACTCAGCCTCAATGCGACGGATGGCAATGGAGGAGTATGGGATAATATCAAGATCTCTAGCAGCGTCCCGTGGCATTCCAGCACGCCGACACAGCTCTGTGATCAGTATGGGGAAAGGCAAAGAGGTATGCTTCTGCTTGGCTCTAATGGCCATCTCCTGCTCTGTGATAAGGCCTAAGTTGAGCCGCCTCTTTGATAAGATAGACCCCAGGTAGGCTGCTTTTGCATGTCGGAGGATGGATTCATTCTGTGAAGGCATAAGTGAACTACTGATGAATCCAATCCAATAACGGGCAGCTATATTCAAATCCTTCTTCTCGATCTCGACCCCCGCCTCAATCCACCTAGGAGTGGTATCAAAAATAAGAAGGGCCAGCCAACTCTTTAGATCTTCCAGAGTTTGTGTCGTAGGCAGGCCGTCATACGAGAGTGAAGACCCTAGAGGCCTATCTAATACAACATTAATGTACTCATCAGTGCAGTTCACTTCTACACCTCGAACAGTGACCAACTTAACCGATCTAAACTCGCTGGCCTTCTTTTTACTCTTTGGCACTAGTTCACCATATGTTGTGTAGAACTCATGGACCCATGAATGAATATATGGACCTCGGGGTCTGGTAAAAATCTAGAACCGGTGCCACTGCAATAACTCTGATACACTGGGGTACTTGCCTTCCAGACCCTCGGTAGATAGTAGTTTTTTTTCTCAAGGATGGTGCGCAAACCATCTCCTTTCAACCTGTTGAGGAGTCTAGGTGCAGGAATGACTAGTGGTACGGGAGCGACAGGAGGTGCCGGAGTTGGCAGAGATTCTGCTTGTGTGGATGCATGAGGAACTCTGGTGGACGTGGGGTGAGATCTGGCCCGGAGCTTATTCCTTCGGGAAATCAAAGACTGCTCGTCCTCAAGCTCAGACAAATTAGCCTGGGTGTCAACAGCCACTCTATCCGATATGTGCTTCTTTCTTTTGCCTTTGTCTCCCAGTGGGAAATCTTGTCTTTTCTTCTTTGGAGGATTTGATCCCCCTTCATTTATAGTAATGCCCTGTACTTTTTTCTGGGGTGGCCCATCTAAAGTTGTCCACACCATATCTGCAAAACATCAGAGAGAAATTAGTAAATATTCATATCAAAGCAAAGAAATTTAACTGCAGACATACTCACCGATCTAGTCGGTGAGATGCCTAATCTCTTTAGCGAGCTGGATCGAGCTCGCCAAAGGGATTGGTTCAAAAATCTTAGCAAGTCGGTGAAGGGAGGTCCCATTCGGTGAATCGCTGATAGCTTTCGGCGAGCAAGGGCCAGCCCGCCGAAAGTTTTAGTGCAAAAGGGGTTCAAGGGCGCAGACAAAGGGCGGTCAAGAATACCTTCGACGAGTCGCCGAGTGCTTTCGACAACCTCAGGCTTCTCGCCGAAAGTTACAGAATCCAACTACTCATTACCATGAAATTAAAGGCGAGATGGGGACATTAGGCGAACCGTCGAGTGGTTCGGCGAGCTCGACCCAACTCACCAAACGGCCTAACGTGCCTATTTTCGACCCAACTTCTCGAATTCAACCCCGTAACCCCCGAAAACAAAATCAAAGCATTAACTAGTTCAATTAAGCTCAAACCCATAACACCCATCACCCTGGGATACTCAGACTTCTCCCGATTTTGCCAAATTTGTCCATTTGACGACTTCTGCCCTTATGAATGGTGTCACCCACTCTATCATTGTGCAATTAATGCCATTTAGCACAAATACGGGCTACTCAGACTTCACCCAACCAATCTAACCAACATGCAAGCACAACCCCACAAAATTTAATTCATTTTAAGGCACAAATTTACGAGCATTCGACGATCAAAACAATACGGGCATGATTATCAAATTAAAATCGGCATTCATTCATTCTATTCCTATCAGAGAGTCCCAGCACACATCACTAAGATAAGATCATTGCAAATGAGTACAAATTCAATAAAATAAACTGGGGGTTTGGAAAACCAACCTTTTATGTTGATTAAAGTACTTTGAAATGATAGTAGCCAATGTAATCCAAAGTCCAAGCACCAATCAACAACAATACTTATGGAGTGCAAAAATATTGAAAATACAAACTAGGTGTGAGTTTGCGAAGTTTGAAAGCGAGGGAAAAATGAAGATTTTGAAACTTTGAAACCATTGGCCTTTAAAAACCGTCCCGTTCTTGCCTATTTGGCGACGTTAGTCACGCTCGCCGACCCACTAAACGACACGTCAAGTGTTCACTTACCTTGTCGAGTTTTACAGGCCCTCCAGTTAATGTGAGGGTCCAAACGGTGGTCTACGTCGGGATCACTGACCTGGTCGGCAATTCGCCAATGATTTCTTGGGCTCACCGGTTTCACAGACTCCATTTTGAAGATGTCTTGAGTCAAACAGCGGATTAGTTTAGCGATGCACCGACTGGACCTTTTAGCTCACCAACCTGTAATTTTCACACACTCTCCACACTTTAACCTGCAAGATCAACACATCATTATTCTAAAACAAAAATAAAGCAATAAAGGGTTTTGGGTTGCCTCCCAAACAGTGCCTTAGTTAACGTCGTGGCACAACGCAAGTCACCATTCAAACCTCATTCTTGGGGTTAGCCATAGTATCACTAGGTAAGCCCTCTTTATGATGTGAGTATAGACATGACAACACTTGGCCTATTTGGGCGTCTTGTAGCTGAATAATCATGGAATGGGAGGTCGTAATTTGATTCAGCATTTTGACATTCTCTTTTATCTCATTCAACACTCTATCGTGTTCATCGATTTTGTGTAAAATGAGTGAGAGGACCTCTCCATTTTATCCACCCTCATACTGCTTCATCTTTTTACACTTGCGAGGGGGGAAGTACTTGCTCTTCTTTTTAAATCTTGCTTCCAACTTCATTACCTTCTTGGGCAGATCATCCAGCTGAATCAACAATGCAGCCCATTCTTGGTCCTTTTATGCTTCATTGTTGGCTTTAACCATCCTATCAAAACGTTAGGATACTAATCCATATGGTTGTCGTATCAAACAACCTACAAAAAGTTGATCAGCAACGTCTATTTTTGGGACCAAGGCCTCTATAGAAGCATTCTAGCAGCAATTTGTCTGGCATTCCATGATTCGGGCACTGCTGTAGCAAAGCCTTAAATCTCGGCCACATATCATGGATAGTCTCACTTTCAATTTGCTGGAATGTTAGGAGGTTATACCTAAATTTCAATAACCTTAACAGGGGGTGATCTATTAGGTTAACGTTTTCACCCTTTACACTCATTTTTCTTGCTTCAACACGCAAACAAGCAAAACAAAACTAAAACTAAAAATTAAGTAAGTATTACTATAACTAACAAGAACAAAATTCAACTTAACTAAAAATTCTCAATTAGCCCCGCTCCCCGGCAGCGGCGCCATTTTGATGTTTGACGTAATCAAAGACACAACTTCTAATTAAAGTGTCAACGATCGCATGTAGTAATATAACCCAACCGAATGGGTTGGGGTCGAGTCACAAGGGAGCGGTTAGTAATTGAGAATTAAATAGAAAAGTAAAACTTAGTTCTAATCAATCATAGTTATAAACATTAATGAAAACAAACATATTAAATCAAAAAGTGACACGAATGTCAATTATCAATGGGGGGTTTGTATTCAACTAATAAACCAAAAATAGCAAAAATATAAATATGTGAGATAGGGAGACGGGATTCTTGGGATGTGATAGGAATAGGGATAAAATAAACAACCGAGTAAATGTTATTAATAGTAAATTGCTGAACATTTGTAACTAATCTAGACTTTAGACGGGGTAAATTTGTTGTCGAACAACTTACCCCGAATCAACTCGGTTTCTCTTGAACACCGAGTTGCAGCAATTAAGCACAACCTTCACATTAGCCCATTCACTCTCTCGAGCTGAATGTGTGGGAGAAGGTCTAGGATTCACTCTCTTTAGTTGAGCCCACGACGACCCAATAACCACAGGCTATCAATTTAGTAGTTTTGGTTTTAAAACCTCTCTCTCGAGAAAGCCAAAGACACTAAGATGAAATCATATTTGCAACTACAATCCCATTAAGTTCAAACAACTACTAAACTAAATCACAAATAAACAACAAATAGACTAACAATGAGCAATACCCAGCAGTAAATTTAACCCATATTCACATAATCACACCCTAAGAATTGGGGTTTTAGCTAGACATGATAAAGAGATAGAAATCAATACCAAAAAGTGTTTCCATCAAATGGGTACGATAGAAAATGTTTTTAAACACGTCAAGGATAAAGATTCTTAAAGACCCACTTCCAATTTCTTGGAATTGTAAGAAATAGAAATCGATACAAAAAAGTGTTTCCATCAAATAGGTACGATAGATAATGTCTTTAAACATGTCAAGGATGAAGATTCTTCAAGACCCACTTCCAATTTCTTGAAATTGTAAACCGTCAAATCTTCAAAGCTCAAGAACAATGTCTCCCGAAAACTCTAAGAACTCAAACTGAAATATTCTAAAAATCAGTAATAATTCCCTACAACTTGATATTAAGCTACAAATTTAAATGGGTATTTATAGTTTTCGAAAATTTGTGTTGCGAAGGACTACTCGGCACAGTTAGTCGAGATCGCCGATGCACTCGGTGATCCGCCCTTTGGTCTGGTTAATCGCCTTTCAGCTTTTGCCTTTAGCATTTTCGCATTTTGAATCATTGGGCGATATGGTGTTGCTTTGCGGAATTGTTCAGCGACGCGTCGACTGCTCTCTTTCATCGCCAACTTGATCTTTTCCTTCAGGGCTTGATGAGTCCACAAATTGGATTCATTTAGGGATTTATTTTGATAAGAATAGTGTCCTCGAATGCTTATTTTGTTTAAATATCTGATGAAAACTCTTTAAGTTTCAGGTATTTGAAGTTTTAGTGAAAGCATGGACACTTAGGTACAAAAAGGAACAGAAAGGCTGAAAAGAACGAAAAAGCTAAAACCCGAGCATCGCCAAGCACAATTGGCGATTTGCCGAAGGGATTTACTCCGTCCTTTGTTCCAGTACACGAAGCTCTGAAGGAGAAGGATCAAAAAGGCGATGAAAAGAGCAGTCGGCGCTTCACCGAATAGTTCAACAAAGCAGTACTATACCGCCCAATGGTCCATAACGTGAAGGTGTTGAAGGCAAGCACGAAATGGCGATGAGACAGACGAAGGGCTAGTCGCCGAAGTCATTCGGCGACATCGACTAACTTCACCGAAAGATTCGCCAGCGCTATTTTCTGAAGTCTATAAATACTGAACTTATTATTATTTTTAAGAGTCGAACTTTTATTTTAATTTTCAAAATAGAATAGTACTTTTTAGATATTTTCTCTCAAATTTGGAGAGGGTTTTTGGGAACTTCAAGAAAGGAGTTCATCTTCCCCAAGTTGGAAGTAGGTCTTCTCTATTCTTCTTCCTTTGCTTAAATTAAGGTTTAATTTCTTATACCCATTTGATTTTACTCTTATTTTAGGTGTATTTTGTTATTTCTTGATGTGTGGCTAAAAACCCCCATTCTTGGGGTGTGATTTAGCAAATATGTGTTGATATTATTGTTGGGTCTTGCTTGCTGATAGGTTAGATGTAGTTTAATGGTGATTTCACCTAGTGGTTGTGGTTTAATCTAAAGGGTTTGTAGTTGCAAACACAAAGCAACTCATGTGTTTTCGACTTTCCTGAGAAGGAGGTCGCGAAACCAAGACCACTAGACTGATGGTCTAAGGAGTGGGTCGACATGAGGTTCAGCCCGAGAGGGTGAGCCCTAGTCCCATATCCTAACACTCATCTCGAAAGAGTGAGTGGGGTAAGGCGTAGGCTGGTCTTCATGCGGCAAATGGGTGTCCGAGAGGAACGCATTTGAAACGGGGTAAGTTGCCCGAAAGGGAACTTATTTCCATTTAAAGGTTAGCCTAGTCACTATTATCTTACAAATTTCTTATCAAAAGCATGTACCCAACTATTTATCTCAACTTGTATTGCGGTCACACCCCAAGAACATTTCCCCAAACTTGATTTTCTTGTTAATTTTTGCTATTTTTACTACTTGTAACAAAACCCCCAAATCGATATTTGACACTTTCATGTCACCCCTTTTATTTACTATGTTTTTTACTCATTAATATCTTTAGCTACGACTAGTTAGAGCTAAATTTTATTTTTCTATCAATTCTCAAAACCACTCCCTTGGGACACGACCCCAACCTTTAGTTAGGTTACTATACTATCGACAATTGTAGACATGCATACCGTAGGTTAGTGTCGTTGGTCACGATAAGCATCAAAATGGCGCCGCTGCCGAGGAGTGGTGTTATTTGAGAATTTTTAGATTAGTAGAATTTTTGTTCTTCTTAGTTGTAATTCACTAATTTAATTTTTAGTTTTGTTCTATTGATTGTGTAAACATTTCAGAAAGTATGAATGTTAATGGTAGTAATGGGAGCCAAGTAGGACATCAGGACGACATTGGTATCCTCAATGATGTCCAAGAGCCCAACATCAATGATCCACATCTCATGGGAGGTGTCGGAGCCATCCTTCTACCTCCAGCAGAGGGAAATGCGGTGTTCCACATAACAAGCACCATGTTGCAACTTTTGCAACTAAAAGGACTTTTCAGTGAATTGGCTCATGAAGACCCACATGAACATCTTCGAAACTTCGTGGATGCGTGTGGACCCTTCTCGTTCAAGAACATCTCTCAGGAATCAGTTCAATTAAGAATATTCCCTTTCTCATTGATGGGGGAAGCTTGTAAGTGGCTAGCCGAATTACCACGAAATTCAATCACTTTATGGGAGGAGCTGGTCACCGCATTTAATGTGCGATTTTTCCCTCCATCGAACATGATGACTATTCGGGATAACATCCAAAGCTTCAAGCGTCTGAATGGAGAGCCTCTTCACGAAACTTGGCTCCGGTTTAAGAAATTGGTGCTACAATGCCCGACCCATGGTCTACTTGATAATGTGCTCCTTCAATACTTCTACCAGAGTCTAGACTCAGTGAACAAAGGTCTAGCTGACCAACTCTCGCCCAGAGGCTTAATGCAGCAACTATACGCGATAGCAGCTCAACTTCTTGATAGGATGACAACCATCAACAGGGCGTGGTACACTCGCGAAGACCAGGTCTCACCGTCACATTTCAGCTATCCAAGGAGCAGGTTGAAAAAGATAATGAGAGAGACCAAAACATGGCCAAGATCATGATGCAACTTGACATCTTATCTAAAATTGTCATGGGGGCTGGTGCCCGTGGTGTCAATGTTGTAGGAGTCGGGGATGCGAATCCTGAGGAGATAAAGTTTAAAGCCATGTATGATGAGAAAGTAAATTTCCTAGCTAACTAAAGCGGGGGCTACTGTTCAAACTACCCAAGGCAGGGTGGTAATCAAGGATGGATTAGAGACGAAGGCTGGAAAGATTGAGATCGTGAATGGAGGGACCGTAATCCAAATTGGAAGGATGGGGAGAAGGATAGATATGTGCCTCTCCACGAGCGTCAGAAGCCCAAGGATTCGGAAGGTGGTAGGTCTGAGGATATGCTCTCGCATATCTTATACAAAGTTGAAAGGTCAGACAAAATGCTAAAAGGTATGAAAGAAGATGTGTCTACCCTCAGCCAAACTGTCACCTCTCATTCAGTTTCAATCAAACAGTTAGAGACCCAAATGGTTCATATCTCGTCTCATCTCAATCCGAGAAAATAAGGGGGTTTGCCTAGTGACACTATGGCTAACCCAAAGAGTGAGGTCTAAAGGTTAACTTGCGTCGTGCCGCGACGTTAACTAAGGCGATGTTTGGGAGGCAACCCAAAACCATTTACTCATTTTTTTTTATTTAGCTTGATAAAATAATAGTGTGTTGTTTGTACAGATTGAGTAAGGAAAGTGCTTGAAAAGATGTATGGAGGCGAGCAACAGTTCAATTTAGCGGATCGCCGACGAGTTCGGCGCACCCAACCATTCCCACCATTTGACGCAATACATCTTAAAGGTTAAGTCTGTAAAACTCGGCGGAGTATGAATTTTGTCGATGCATCGTCAATCCAATTGGCGAAATTGATCAAGGCCGCCAATGTATTGCTCACCTGAACTGAAAACTCTGTGATATTCGGCGAGGACATTAGATATTCGGCATTTCGCCGAGTGATTGAGCGAGATCGACTGACATCACCGAATGAGCAGAAACTGGACGGTCACAAGCCACAGGTTTAAAAGTTCCATTTCATTCACTTTCTTTCACTTTGTCCCTTTTCACAAACTCACACTCACACTTTGGTAGTATATTTCTCGCACTTTTAGAGTATTTTACATGTCAAATTGTGCTCGGATTAGGATCACATTGCTACCTAGCAAACCAATACTATCTAATTCGGCATCAAAGGTTGGTAATCAAACTCCTCAGTAATTTGACTCATTTGCATAATCACTCACAGTAGAAAATCTATGTTGAGTTTCTGAGTCACTAGGATTGTATGTATTATCGATTTAAGACTTGATATTCTCTACATGATTTGAGGGACTACCACTTAGCTTTGCTTTGAAGTGGACTTTTAAGCGGAGAGAATATAAGTTTCTTTGAGTTTTCATTGAAATCGAGTTATATAAGTGTAAGTTGCACTTTCTGGGGTTGCGGGGTGATATTTGAAAGGACAGGTTAAAACTAGACACGTTGAGCTGATCGGTGAGATGAACATGATCCGCCGAACTGCTCGGTGGTTCGCCTAACGTCCCCATTCCACCTTTAACTGAATACTTTATGTATTAATCAATCTGTGACTTTCGGTGGTCAATTTAAATCGCAAAATATATTCGGTGACTCACTGAAACATCCCTTGCTCGCCCTTTGTATACGCCCTTGTATCAGTTGTACATCACTTTCAACGATTGGCCTAACAGGATAAGTACTTCGCCAACTAGCTTGGCAAAGCGATTCAACACCCAGAAACACCCTTTCTCTCCGGTTTGAAGTGTGATCTAACTTATCCTCGATGTTTTTGCAGTAATGGCTAGATCAAAAGTTGTAGGGAGAAATGATCTACCCAGGCACATAAGTGCACGAGAGCTCAAGAATGAAGAAAAGAAAGCAGAGCTAGCTAGACAATGGAAATATACTAATGAAGCTAGAGCAAAGAGATGAATTCCCATCGACCCTAATATGCCTTCATGGGCTCAAAGTTTTGTGAATGCAATACGAGCCTTCGGAGCAGCTCAGGAGATAGATCAGATAATTGAAGCTAATCTTGCTGCAGAGGCAAACAATACTCCCGATATTGATGCCCAGACAGATGAAGCGACCTACTAGCCAGGATCACCTCTTTACCTCCCGCTCTGTCTTATTATATTTTCTACTTTTGGATTCATATTACTTGCATTTGAGGACAAATGATCTGATTTGTGGTGGGGTGAAGTTCACCTTTTTGTGTGCTTGTTTTAGATACTTGTGTTTTGTATACATTTGGGTTGTCTATTTATAATTGTGTTTAAAACTGCTTTTGCGATTGTTTGAGCTTATGGCTCTCTTTTGGGTTTAATTGCAAAATGAGTTTGACCCTTTCGAAAAAATTTGAATTTTTTGCACATTTTTGCCACCCCTCGTGAGTTGAATGTGGCTGTTCTTTCGCAAAAATTTAGGTCTCGAATTCGATCAATACCGATGACTTGAATAGTGCTCTCAATTGAACGAACATGAATGTATGTCTACGATGAGGCCAAATGAAGTTGCATATACAATATGTGAACTCTTTGCATCTCTTTATGACTAGCCATTTATCGAATTGATTCTCTTATTATGACCGTTGCACACTAGCGAAAGTGTGTAGTCTTGCTTAACTTAGTGTCGATGCCTTGTGTGATTAGCTTGCTTTGAACCATGCATGAATAAACCTAGAATTTGCCATATTAGTCTGATTGATTTAGAAAGGTATCCTTTTGATAAGATCTTAGGCAACTTTAAAGAGTGTGAGCCAAATTTGACATATACCTCTTTTGTGGCCTACCCGTGAGTGTGTGAAACTCTTTTTGAACACCCTTTGAGCCTTACCTTTCTTTGGAAGTACCTTGATGAACCCTAGACCTCACTTGACCCACTACCTATAATCCTCTTAATTTGTGGTTTAGTGAATAACCAACTTAGGCCAAAAGCCTAAGTTGGGGATGTGGTGAAAAGGAAAAGGAGAAGTCAAGAAGTGCAGGAAAAGTCCCCCTTAACCCATGGTGTTGCAGAACAGTGGAAACCCCTTCAATTCAAAAAAAAATATGGAATAAGGTACGAAGGAAATCGGGTTTCCAAGCAATCCAAAAAGGTGAATAAACAGGTGACTTAGAAGCACTAGAAAAAGAATCGATAAAGGAAAATAAGGGAATGCCCTGAGAATACCACATCCCACGAGGAAGGAGCCACTGAGCCTAAATGACCATACATTTGCACTCATCCCCATTACAAGCTTTAGAAAGACCTTTTTTATCTTAAGTAAGCCGAATCGAAAGTCGATTGGCAAATAAGGGTAAATCTATGGGTAAAAACATGCATTGTGTTCCTCTTTTTGAGTGTGAGCGTTGCATATGATTCCTGATCTTGAATTGATTAACCTATGTGTGTGAATATGGAATCATTCTTCATGTGAGGGCATTTAGATACTTTTTGTCGAGCTTGAACTTGCACAAGTAGCAAGTATTGCGAGCACGAGAATCTCTGGTAATGGTGTGTCATAACTTGAATCTTTGAGTACACAGTTGGTCTTTGCATAAGTAATTTGAATCTTGTTGTGTATGTTCATGATTGAGTCTTGTGTAGCACTATTTGAGACACCCTTTTTGAACGGCTGAACTTGAGTTTGCTTGAGGACAAGCAAAAGTTTAAGTTGGGGTGTTGATGAGTCCACAAATTGGACTCATTTAGGGATTTATTTTGATAAGAATAGTGTCCTCGAATGCTTATTTTGTCTAAATATCTTATGAAAACTCTTAAGTTTCAGGTATTTGAAGTTTTAGTGAAAGCATAGACACTTAGGCGCAAAAAAGAACAAAAAGGCTGAAAAGAACGACGAAGTTGAAACCCGAGCATCGCCAAGCACACTTAGCGATTCACCAAAGGGATTTACTCTGCCCTTTGTTCCAGTACGCGAAGCCCTGAAGGAGAAGGATCAAAAATGCGATGAAAGGAGCAGTTAGCGCTTCGCCGAATAGTTCCGCAGAGCAGTACTATACCGCCCAATGGTTCAGAATGTGAAGGTGCTGAAGGCAAGCACAAAACGTCGATGAGTAGACGAAAGGCAAATCGCCGAAGTCATTCGGCGACATCGACTAACTTCGTCGAAAGATCCGCCATGATATTTTCTGAAGTCTATAAATACTAAACTTATTATTATTTTTAAGAGTCAAACTTTTATTTTAATTTCCATAATAGAATAGTACTTTTTAGATATTTTCTCTCAAGTTTGGAGAGGGTTATTGGGAACTTGAAGAAAGGAGCTCATCTTCCCCAAGTTGTAAGTTGGTCTTCTCTATTCTTCTTCCTTTGCTTAAATTAAGGTTTAATTTCTTATACCCATTTGATTTTACTATCATTTTAGGTGTATTTTGTTATTTCTTGATATGTGGCTAAAAACCCCATTCTTAGGTGTGATTTAGCAAATATGTGTTGATATTATTGTTGGGTCTTGCTTACTGATAGGTTAGATGTAGTTTAATGGTGATTTCACCTAGTGGTTGTGGTTTAATCTAAAGGGTTTGTAGTTGCAAATACAAAGTCACTCATGTGCTTTCGGCTTGCCCGAGAGGGAGGTCGCGAAACCAAGACCACTAGACTGATGGTCTAAGGAGTGGGTCGACATGAGGTTCAGCCCGAGAGGGTGAGCCCTAGTCCCATATCCTAACACTCAACTCGAGAGAGTGAGTGGGGTAAGGCATAGGCTGGTCTTCATGCGGCAAATGGGTGTCCGAGATGAACGCATTTGAAATGGGGTAAGTTGCCCGAGAGGGAACTTATTTCCATTTAAAGCTTAGCCTAGTCACTATTATCTTACAAATTTCTTATCGAAAGCATGTACCCAACTATTTATCTCAACTTGTATTGCAGTCACACCCCAAGAACATTTCCACAAACTTGATTTTCTTGTTAATTTTTGCTATTTTTACTAATTATCTCAAAATCCCCAAATTGTTATTTGACACTTTTGTGTCACCCCTTTTATTTACTATATTTTTACTCGTTAATATCTTTAGCTACGACTAGTTAGAGCTAAATTTTATGCATATACTATTTAGGTATAAAACTTATTTAAGTTCTCAAATAAACTAGAAAATATGGTATGTATATTTCTTATTGTCTTTAAATCTTATTCTAACACAAATTAGGAATGCAACTAATTAAGTTTTCAAATGAATTAGAAAATGTGGTAGGCCATCTCTATGCATATTTCATATTCTCACTAAATTTGATTCCAAAATGAATTAGAAATGTAATTCATTATTTTCCTAACAAACTATGAAATATTGCCGGCCATCTTTATATATAGTTTAATGTTGCTCAAACTTATTATACATTGTTTCTGCTGCTTGTGTTCCTTACAAGAACTCAAAAACCTTTCTAGCGTTATTTTTATTTAATTTGTGCTTCTGAACAATGAGTAACTCGCATACACATTATCCTTGGGTTTTTATAATTAACATGAGTGATCATGATTCAACAAATA
The DNA here is from genome assembly GCA_029582545.1 of Solanum lignicaule. NCBI lineage: Eukaryota > Viridiplantae > Streptophyta > Magnoliopsida > Solanales > Solanaceae > Solanum > Solanum lignicaule. The sequence continues at coordinate 32,791 of JAJOOF010003646.1, forward strand.
TGCCTTTACATGCAACTAGTTTTCTAGACCATCTGCGATTCTCGCAAAACTGGAGATATCATCTGTATTATTATCACTCAACAATCGACCCTTTTTGGTGACTAGAGCAGGGACAATGGATCATCTTCAAGAGGAGGGAGTTATAATGAAGTATATCAAAAAAAGAAGTCATCATGTCGTTGCACCTAAAAATGACATAAATAACCTCACAAAAAATGAAGAAGTTGTTGAAAGAGAATCCACAAAGATTTATGCCATATGTCAGGAGGAATATGAACATGAAGAGACCATTGGGAAACTTTAGTGCGGACATGAATATCACTCAGGGTGAATCAAACAGTGGTTGTTCAAGAAGAAAGATTGTCCTATGTGCTGAGCTTCAGTTTATCCTTCACATAAAGAATGATTGTTTTACAATACAAATGTTGTTTAGAGAATATTTTACTCTAAGATTATGTAGTATCAATTTGAACTTTTTTAAAAGAATTAAAAATTGAAAATTTGATAATAGTTTGTGTGTATATGTTGAAAGTCATCTCATTAAATGTAGTAAAATAAGTTCTTTTTAAGTTATGGATGTCATGCTCTATACATCTTTGATACATACCAGAAGAATTTATTTTCTATCCTAAATATTATTAAGAGACAACAAATAACAATATATATCATCTAACTGGTCAACATTTAGCTTATGATCTAACGTTCATATCTTAGATAAATGATTTATATGATAATAATCTATCTTTTTCACTATTATAATAATTTTAATTTCCGAAAAAAAAAATTGCTAATGTCATTGATTCTTGAATTTTTTCGAATGTTCACCACTTTGCCTTAGACACTCATTTTGCGGTGAATAAAACAATTGAACCATTAACAAATACAAACATAAAGAATACACACCTACTACATTTGCAGCTTTAGTCCAATTATTGATCTGAGAAAAAGATTATACATAACTCATAAATACAATGAAGTTTTTCACAATAATTGTAGCCTGATAAAATTAATGGTCATGACTGCTAGGAAATAGGGTTATGAATCATGGGAGAATCTCCCTTAACACCAAACGATGATCGAATAATAAAAGCACCATGAAATAGGGTGTGTAAGTTGAATTTTGAGTAAGACTTATAGTAAGGATGATATTGAGAGGGACAAAAGGTGAAACAACATCTTCTAGTCCGTTTTGCCGTTTAGCCAATGCCTTCTCTTGTTTGTAAGCGTTTTGGCATCCCTTAGAGCCTACGAAGTAGAGAATTCTTTCTTTCTTTCAAAAGTTAAAATAGACAACCTTAGCCTTCAAGGAAGGTATCTACTTGGGTATTGCTATTGGAATACTCACTAGTGTGAGCTGGAATTGAATTAAAAAGATTGAGTTTAAGATTAGAATAATTATATAAATTTTATCTTGAATCGATATCTTTTTACTCATCTTTATGCCACAGAGGGAGCAACTATTTAGCTTTCCTGTACAAATTTTAGAAAAAAATATATAATACTTAATTTTACGGAGAGACCCCGAGATAAACGTGCCTCATATTTTACCTATACACTGAAAGTCTTATCAGGCTTTAGCATAAGGAAGAAGGGGATCAATAAATGCTTGAGATGGATCACATAGAGAGACATTGAAAGGAGTTTGGACAAAACAATATGGGGAGACAATGATATATCACATCTGGAAACTAGGAATTGGAAGCATTTAAAAGGGATAATTGTACAGATAAAGTTATTTCCAACTCAGATACAAAATGAGATTGAGGAAAAGTTAGATTTGTTTAAGTTCAAAGAAAGCTAAACAAAAGTTTAGCTTTTTTATTCATCAAATATTGTAATAAGGTTTTTTTTTCTGCTTGAGGCCTTAAAGATGCAAACACCTCTCCTAGAATGCGGTAAATTTATCCTCGAGGTGCTCTTTAGGTGTACATATTTTCTTTGTCTATTATAATATTTCACAGTTTATTACATTACAAAAAAGATTAGCTAACACAAACTACTTCAATAATTATAAAAATGTTTCTAAATAATTATTCGCCCTTTTTGAATATTTGCTTGTCTGGTTTAGAGTTAATATGTAGTTTTGAAAAATAAAGAAGACTTTCGAATCCTGTGGTCTGATGAGTCGAGAATTTTTACTCATTTAGGGCTTGTTATTTTATGAATTAGTGTCCTCGATGCCTATTTTGTGTTCATAACTAATGTTAAATTATTTATGTGTAAGAACTCGCGCTCGGTGATTCAGGAAGATTGAAGAGTTGTCCCATTTAGCAGCGATCCCAGTCCTACCTGGCGTGAGCCATAAGAGTAAAAATACGCGAGGCACTCCTTATCTCTACACTTTCCATGGGGCACAGGCCTTAGGAACGTAGGAACTTCCTGGCTATTGAAACTATCCTAACGTAAGAACAAGCCAAGGACATTACAATGCGAAAAAAAGCACAAAAAAATATGTTAAGTGGTCAAAGTTGAGGAAAAGTAAGGTTGGAGCTCGCAAAAGTCACTCGGTGACTCACCAAGTGAGTTGTTAGATCGCCAAAAGATCCAGCAAGTTTGGCTCATGAGCCAAACAAACTCGGTAAACTAAAGAGAAAAATGGTGCATCACCGAACAAAATGGCGATTTCAACTTAGATCGCCTAAATGATCAGAATAACTAGAGAAGGAAATCAAGTCCAATCATTGAGAGAAGTTTCAAACAGCGAGTCGGCAAAATCATAAGGCGATATCCATCAGGTTCGCCAATTGAGAAGTCGAGAATTAAAAATCTAAAATATAAAATTGGCGATATGGCTTACCCATCGGTGGATCACCGAGTCATTCGGTGAATTATGAGTCAGGTATTTCGACTCATTTAGAAATTAATATTTAAGGATTTAGTGTTCTCGATGCCTATTTTACGCTCATAACTGATGTTAAAATGTTAATTTGCAGCAATGAAGGCAAAAGAGCAAGGGAAGGGCATTACCGGGCAAAAAAAGAGCGAAAAAACTGAAAAGGCTGAAGAAAAGCAAGGCTGGTACTCGCCAAAACCACTCGGCAAGTCACCAAGTGGACCTTCAGCTCGCCAAAAGTTCCAGCAAGCCAGCCCATGGACTTGGCGATAGGATGGGTATTTCGGCGATTCGCTGAAGTGTTCAGCGATGCCAATTTAGCCCGCCAAAAGTTACATAGTAATTGGTGCAATGGAAAGACAAAAAGGCGATAAGAGAAGCACTTGGCGCGTCGCCGACTAGGTCGGCAAGCCCGACCTAGATCGCCTAAAGTTATAGCAAGAAAGGGTAAAATCCAGGCCAAGAAGGCGATGGAAGGGGCACTCGGCGCATTGCTGATCAGGTTGGCGATGCCCGACTTACTTCGCCGAGTGACTCTAAAGCTAAAATTTTGGGAACGTATAAATACAATTTTTAAAAGAAGAAATGGAGTTCCCACATTGTCCAGTTCTCGGTTTTTTCTTCAACATTCTTAATATTGTTTTTACACTTTTTGAGTAGAGATTTAGGGTTTGTTTGATTTTTAACTTCAATTTGAGCATTTGGAGACTTGTTGATCGTTCCCCAACCAGATGGAAAACATAGTTGATAATGATTTCTTGTTCTTTATTATGTTTGGCTAAAACCCCATTCTTGGGGGTGTGATTATGTAGTTGAATGTTTCAATTAGCTTATGGGTGTTAATAATTACTGATTTTATTGTTGATTTGAAGTGGGTTCAATTAATAGTTTGAGTTTTAATTGATGAATGGTAGTTGCAAATGCAATTCTAGTTCAGCTCTATAAGCTTGCTTGAGAAAGGAGTTTTAGAGTTAAAATTGTTAGTTGATGATTGTAGTGATTGTGTTATTGCAGATTTGATATTTCATGGGCCACCTAACTCATCCAGTGTTGAAAGTTATGGTTATATGAAGTTGACCCAAAACTCACAATTGAAGAATAATTGTACCAGTCTCAATTATGCTCTTTCTAATTTTGTTCTTTCCAAATTTATTTTTTTCTAAGATCAAGGTGTTACATAGAATCTCATTGTGACTAGTCGAATATCAAGTGTGAAATTTGCAATGACCGTTGCACGCGAGCTTAACTTATAGAGCTATGATCAATGATTGTGTTTGGATTCCATGTGTCATGAGGTTTACTTGAAAAGTGTGCATGAGGGATACCTAGAACTTGCTCTGTTGGTCCAATTGATTACCATCGGTGAATGGAAAAAATGATCTTAGGCATGAATTTTGAGAGTGAACCTAATTGTTATACCTTTGTGTGACCACCTTCTGAGTGTAAATTTAGCTTGGTACCATTTGAGCCTAACCTTTTCGTTGGATGAAACATGAACACAAATGCTTAAACTGGTTATTGAAATTGTCGTGTCCTTCCCACCTATAACCTATGTGAAGCATTGGTTTGTTTAAATAGTCAACTTAGGTCAAAAGCCTAAGTTGGCAGTGTGTTTAGACTGAGGAAATAAACTAAGTAAGAAGTTCATGAAATTTGTCCTTGGAAGCATGTGGTGAAAAAGTTGGGGACCCCTCCATATTTAAAAAATAAATGAATGATATGTATTTGTTGTGCATTGTTATGGAAATAAAAGGGGTGTCCGATGAGCTATACCAAAAATTGTGTGTGCTATGAATAGGCCAAGGATGAGTTGTGAATATGAAAAGAATGGCAGAAAGGGAAAATAAGTAAAATTTGAGCCATGTTTCATGAAGGTAGAGTCACTAAACCGAAATGAGCATACCCTTAGCCTCAACCCAATTACAAGCCTTAAAAGACCTTTCTGATTTTGCATAAGACAAATGATGTGTTAGTTGGAAAATACCAGCAAGCCTATGAGTAGAATCATGCATGTTTTTCTCATTGGGAGTGTGAGAGTTGATTTCGATTCCTTAATTTTAGTCCTCGATCAGCTTTGTGAGATCATGGAATCATTCTTGATGTTGGGCATAAATTTGCATTTGAAGTAAGCATTTGTGAGCATGAACTCTAACTAATGCTAGCTAGTCATAGTTTGAAGATTTTAGTGCATAATTGAACATTGCATCTTTAGATTGGACCTTGTGTGCACTTTCATGTTGGCTCTCAAGGAGCATTGCTTGTAGACATCCCTGTTGACCTAATTGATCTCGTGTCTTACTTGAGGATAAGAAAATATTTAAGTTGGGGTGTTGATGAGTCGGGAATTTTGACTCATTTAAGGCTTGTTATTTCATGAATTAGTGTCCTCGATGCCTATTTTGTGTTCATAACAAATGTTAAATTGTATATGTGCAGCCATGAAAGTTTAAGAACAAGGCAAGGACATTACATTGCGAAAAGAAACACAAAAAAATATGTTAAGTGGTTAAAGTTGAGGAAAAGTAAGGCTGGAGCTCGCAAAAGTTACTCTGTGACTCGTTGAATGAGTAGTTAGATCACCAAAAGATCCAGCAAGTTTGGTTCATGAGCCAAACCAACTTAGCAAACTCAAGAGAAAAAAGGTGCATCGCCGAATGAAACGGCGATCTTTACTTAGATCACCTAAATGATAAGAATAATTGGAGAAGGAAATTAAGTCCAATCGACAAGAGAAATTTCAAACGGCAAGTCGCTGAAATCACTAGGCAATATCCATTGGGTTCGCCAATTGAGAAGTCAAGAATTCAAAAGCTGAAACAGAAAATTGGTGATATGGCTTGCCTATCGGCGGATCACCAAGTCATTCGGCGAACCCCACTAGTACCGCCGAGTTGGTCTTGAGGTGGAATTTTGGGAAATTTTTGGAAACATATAAATTGGCTTTTGAAGAGAAAGAAAGGGGACATGAAATCTTCGGGCACAAATGCAATTCGGGCACATGCAATCTTCGGGCACAATGCAATTTTCGGGCACATGCAATAATGCAATCCTCGGGCACATGAAATCTTTGGGCACAAATGCAATTCGGGCACATGCAATCTTCGGGAACAATCCAATATCGAGCACATGCAATCTTCGGGCACAATGTAATTTGAGCACATGCAATCTGCGGGCACAATGCAATCTCGGGCACAATGCAATCTCAGGCACATGCAATAATGCATTTATCTGGCACATGCAATCTTTTGGCATATGGATAATAGTTGATTGAGGGCATAAAGTATCTTGAACCTTCGCCTTATTGGAAGGGTCGAGTGCCATTTGTCGGTGACTTTTGAGTTCAGAGTATTGTAGCTTGACCCTCTGTCTTATAGTAAGGAGAGGTTGCCATTGAATGGCGATTGTTCAGGATTGATATAAAGTAGCTTGATCCTTTCGTCTGATTGGAAGGATGTGCCAATGATTAGCGATTTGTCCGGAGCAATATAGTGGTACGTTAATCCTTCAAGCGGTGTTGAAGTTGTTTCTTGTATATGTACCTGTATTTTCTGCATTCAAAGAAAAATAGTTATGGGGGAGGTTGATATGTATCCCTGATTTGGCACAATATGCTCCTTTGACGTCTGCTAGAAATGTCCTTTGAAGTGTTGTCAAAAATTTTGAGGTCCCCTCAAAATTTTCTGCCCAGTGTAAAACTTCTGTTATTCTGATTTTTGTTGTAGATTGTAGCTTGATTGCTGTGAATTTTTTAGATCCTCTCAAAAATTCTGCCCCAGTCTTGATTTGAAAGAAAATATTCTTCTGAAGGAATTTTTGAGACCCTTTCAAAAATTCTGCCTCAGTTACTGATTTGCGCGAAGAAATGCTTTTGAAGGAATTTTTTAGTTCCCCGCAAAAATTCTGCCCCAGTATCACCACTTGCAAGAAAATGTCCTTCTGATGGAATTTTTGAGACCTTCTCAAAAATTCTGCCCCAGTTATACAGTCAAAAGGGGAAAATGGAATTTTTTATTATGATAAGACCGAACTCCAATAGGAGCGCCTACGTATCCCCTCTTAAACGGGAATCATGTCTGACGTAGTTCCAATATCAAAGAGCATAATTCAAGACATTAAACAAAGAATATTAAATAACAACCAAAAAATAGATTCTAGCCAAACTTTATTGCCCATATGCTAACATGGGTACTTTCCTTGTCAGAACTTGACGGAACACGAATGTAGAAAACTTAAGCTTAAATGGCATAAGAATTTATTGGAAAGTGCTTCAGATGACTTCGACATGTTCACTGTTGGGGCTCCTTCGGCACAAGGTCTATCCAGTGTATGCCTTTAGCCTCAATCAGTTGCTTAATCTTGCCTCTTAGAGTATGACATGTTGCAGTAGTATGTCCCTTCATCCCTGAATGATAGTCACAAATCTCGTTTGGGTCATACCCCTTGGATTGAGTATCTGGATTCTTGGCAGGGATAAGTGTCACACAGCCAGCCATTTTAAGCCTATTATAGAGTTGGTCAAAGGGTTCAGCTAAGGAAGCATAAATTTTGATAGGCTTCTTCTCAGCATTGAATAGGTTTTTGCGAATATGAGGTTGAGTAAGGGTTTTGACATTGTGGATATGATATGCTGGTTGTTGATATGGTAGAGGAGGCTTTTGGGATGGAGACATTTGATATGGAGGAATTTGAAATGGTATGAGAGGCGCGTGATACCAAGGAACTTGGTGTAGAGGATTCTGATATTGAAGAGCTTGTATGATGGGTTTCTACAGGCGCGGAGTGAGATGTGGAGGTCTAGAAGCATAAGCATGATGTTGGGGAGGATATTGGTAATTTGGAAAGTGAGTGTTCTTTGGAGGCATATTAATGGAGCTTGGTTGATTTTGAGGATGAGAAGTAGAATAAGTTGGTGGAGGATAAGAAATAGGGTGAGTGAGTGGAGGATTATCTTGGAGAGTGTCTTGACTTGTGACAGGCGACTTATCCATGTTTGTCTCCAACGCGGGATTGACAGAGATTAACAACTTAGCCCATTCACGCATATCCGACACCTTTTATTCTAACTTCTTTATTTTATGTTCTAGGCTTGAGACCAACCCGTCTGAAGGATGCTTCTTCTCAATAGTCTTACCCATAATCTTCTCATTAGTCACTTTCCTCTTTCCTTGGCGTTTCTCAGTTGGAAAAGAAGGAAAAGCGCCCTTTGATCGTGTGTGGTAAACCATGGTCTACAGATCAACCATAGGGGAAGGGTAAAAACAAAAGTAAAAGCAAAAGAAACTCAAGTTAAAGCGTTGCATAAATTGAGATAGCAAACACATTGTTGTAAGATAAACTCCCTAAATGCAAGGGGCCTCGTTAAGCCAGAGGTAGTCCTAAGACGACACATAAGTGATGCACAATAGTTAATTTAATCCTTATTTGCCAATTTGGAGTTTAGATTAGAGAAAATAAACAAATTTTCATTTATTATAAAATTTGAACAATACATCATAATTGAAAAACAAAAACTGAAATAAACTAAGGGAAAGAGGGTAACAATGGGAAAGTCATCCTAAATTCTGAAATCTTGAAGATATCGGTTCCAAGAACTTGGCGCCAATTGACTTCTAGTATAGGGAATGACTTCATGCCCGATCTTCAACACATTGCGTGCCTTTCATCAGTGAGCCCATAGTATCCTTCCCCACTCAATTATCTATCTTTAACCTCTTTCAGTATCCATATGTAATACTCACGTGTGCATAAGGCCTGTCGTGCACCCATAAGAATGGTCAACACCTGCTCCCATTTTCGAAGTATATTGTGGACTTGTGGTTTATCTAATCCGAATTCATACTTAAACTGCTCCATGTCAGACCGGAGTGGTATTACTTGAGTTCGCCCGAATTGGTGGAGTACTCGAAGAGGAAAGTATGGTTGAATGCCATTTAAGCTAATAAGCTCAATGAAGTATCGGTCATCGCCTCTTACTATTGCATGAGGGGTGGACAACCAATGGAGCTTCCATTGGATGCGGCAGCTCTCAACCTCTATCAAAAATATCTGCTAGTCTACGAATCCTACAGGGGCGGTGAAAGCTACCATTCTTCTTGGATGATTATCAATCTTGTTTCCATAACCAAGAAAGATGTCTACTGCGTCAGACCGTAGGTAGAAGTGTTCAATAGCCCATAATTGCAGCAAAAGGTTACATCCCTCAAAAAACATTAATATCGTTGACGCATGCTAACATACTCCTCATTATTTCCTCTAGGATCATGGGCACTATAGTTTTCCTAGGTTCGCCCTCTCTTTAAGTTAAATCTCAGACAACATAACCCAAATGTGTGTCGATCCTCCCCCTTATTTTAGGAAAAACCAGGGTTCCTAATAGGGAAATGGCGAAGGCATTTAGACGATATGTTTCCCATTTCTCGACGGAGCACTCAAACTCATCACTAAAAGAGTAATAACTATCCTCTCGGCAAAAGCGTGTCTATAGAAAGTCAAAATGAATCCACCCAAGGTCTAAAGAAGGCAAAGTTGGATTTGACTTCATTCCTAGACTTTTTAGAAACTCCCTCGATGATGGCTTATATGGTACCATCATTTCACACTCATGGTATGGCAGGTCGATGAAACCACTTATCTCCTCAATCGTTGGCATCAAGTCGAAATCCACGAATTTGAAGACCATCCTCACAGGGTCCCAAAATTCTAGCAAGGCCCTAATCAGGAGAGGGTTTGGTATGACAAAGATGAGGTAGGTAAGACCGCCCAACAACTGACGAATCTCTCTTTCGCGGTCCCTCTTAATATCCATCCACCAGTTCCTTAGCTTGTAGTTTACCTCTACGACTATTTGCAAATTTGGGAATGCCATGACTCTGCAAACAAAACCACAGACAAATTCTAGACTCCATTTTGGCAAAGTTTGGCTTAATTTAATTATTGTGATCACATTGACACATAAATATGCAATTTGTCTAAAGGGTGTTGGAGCCCTTTAGACGATAGGGTGGTTACAAATTGTGCGGATTGACACCAAGGATCAAACACCTAAGGTTTATGCAGCATGTATGACCTAATTGAGATTTCTAAGAGTTGGTTTGACACGGACTACAAGAGGTTCTATGCGAGAAGGCTCATGGTTTCCCGATAGTAATACTATCCGTTCAGTCCACGCATATGCCGACTCTCTATAATGGTATTTGAAGAGAATTGGAGTATCTGTGAGAGGTGCAAAGGCACAACATCACGATAATTTTTTTTTTAAAGGAAGAGGGTCCCAATTGGGGGAAGTATGAGCGGAATGTCAGTTTATCAAAGCAGTAAACATTTAGAATGTAGATGAAAAGCAGTAAGATATACACAATTTTAAGGAAAGCAGTAAATAAATAAATAAATGCATAAATAAATAAACAGAATAAAACATATAAGCATGTAAGAAATTCAACAAATAAGGAAATAGGTATGGGATTAAGCATGAAAGTACTTTTAACAATAATAAACAAACAAACAATAAAATGACCAAATAAAGTAAACCCCACAGAAGCATGAAACACGTAATGGTAAGAACCTAATATCCCCAGCAGAGTCATCATTCTGTCGCGCCCCATTTTTTCGCAATAATGGGTTTTCCTTTCGGATGCACGACCTAACAACTCTTTTGGGTTTTGAGTTGATTGAAGAGTCGCCACCTAATGAATTAAGGCGTCTTAGGGCACCTATCTAACCTAACTAATCTAACTAAGGTCAACGAACCAGAGATCAAGTAAGAGTTCAAATTACCTCGACGGGAAGGTGTTAAGCATCCCTCGAAATCCACAAATGTGGGTCCCGTCCGTATCTCATGCAATTTATGTGGGGGTTACAAGTATAATTTAAAGTTACTTCATTTATTATTATTTAATTAATCATGCTTGCTATGTGATAAATAATATTAAACAATTAAGGTCATTTCGATTATTTTTTAACTTAAACATGTTTACTAAGTGATAAATGACATTCCACAATTAAGGCTACTTCATTTATTCTTTATTTAAGCATGCGAACTTGGTGATGACTCAATATTAAACAATTAACACAAATAAAATTTAAAAGAAATAGCGAAAAGATATAAAGTAGACAAATATATAAGCAAATATCATTTTTTATTTAATTAAACTACCCCAAATAAATATAATTATAGCAAGTAAAGGGAAAAGGAAAGGGAGACTCTAAAAATGACAACTTTACGGATCAGCGCTCGGCTTCTATATAGGGACAGACAAAACAAATGTTTGTCGTTTACGGCTCGAGGCAATGTCATCATCTCTGTAGGGCCTAAACTACCCCTACCCCACCTTCCACATGCATTTCATCCTAAGAGGTGCCTATCGTCCCCGCTTAAGGTCCAAGAGGCATTGAACTACTATTAGGATGGTTTTAGACAAAATAAAATATAGGCTCCTAGTTAGGCCCTCCTAGACACCAAGTCAAACACGTTGGATGAGCACTTAGCACATAGAGTCTCAAGTTGGCCTCTAGATTTTATTAAACATGTTTTCAAACACACATAATTGTGAAAAGGTCTCATGCTTAAGTGTGTGAACAGGGGAGGATCTACCCTTATGGGTGGGGTGCCACGGTACCCAGTAACCTCGATTAAAACTTTGTATGTATATGTATATAAGTATAACAAATTGAATATATATTAGAAGTGCCACCTAGTGAATAATATGTTCAATGGTGCAACTGTTAAAGGATGTAACTATCAATGTAAGCGCCGGGGGGTCGAATCTCGTTAACAGCACTAATTTTTATTATTCTTTGTTTGTGCGAATGGCTTTTTCAGGCTCTTCCTCTTTTTTTCCTCTCTTTTTTTTTGTCATTGCTTTAGTTTCTCGCCAATTTTTGTCTTTGCTTTAGTTTCTCGCTCCTTCAATTAGTTTCTCTATTTGCTACTCCTTGCTTATTTATATATCTTTAATTGATACGAGTGTTGCGTGATTTTCTATATTAACTACAGATTAATATTAAATTTTGAACGTCACATAGAATATTAATAAAAATATATTTAAATAGAATATTTTTTTTCGAAAAAGTTTTTAAAATGATGGATATTATTAGGTTAAAGATTTTGAATTTAAAGGTTCTTTCAATCTTTAACGTCACACTAAGTGGAGATAACTAGATTGAAGCTAAAAATTTTATTGTTTCTCAACTATATGGTATTAGATGATGTATACAAATTAAAAATTTTAAGGTGAAAAATATCTTATTTTCTCAAAGTTATGAAGATAAGTATCTTATTCCTAAAAAAATATCAAAACAACATTACTAAATATGTATATTTGATCAATGTATTTACAGAAACCGAAAAAACTAAATAGCCCGAATCATAACATAAAATGAAGAAACCGACTTGTTTACCATTTAGATGATATGGCACCCCCAGCCTCCGAATCCTGGATCCGCCTCTGTGTGTGAACATACAAACAAGCAGCATAACAACAATAACGGGTTGAACAAGCAGAATTATTAACATACATTTTTAGCATGCAGATAGTTATTTAACAGATTTTAGAGGGCAGAAATATTATTACATGCAGAGAATAATTTATTAATTAATTATTAAAAGGTGAAAGAATTATTCACAAATGCAGAAATAGGTTAGAACAGTAGAAGATTTTATTATTAATTCAGAAAGTTATTTTAAGTAGTCGGTTTAGGATGCTGAAATTAATCAGTTTATTAGCAAGATTTAATCTGAACAAGAAGATAGCAAATGCAGCAAAACTTCATAGCTGATTTTAAGTGGCAAAACAATTAATTACAATGCAAAGAATAACTATTTCGGACAGATTTAATTAGCAGATTAGTTTTAAGTAGTTCAAGCAAGCTGGAAAGTTAGTTAAATTATTTTAAGTGGCAAAAATAATTGCATTGCGGAAATTTATTTAACAGTGGGCAGCAAAACAAGCATGGCAGATTTGTTTCAAATTTTCTTTTGACATGCTGGGGGGTTATTTACTTATTGACATCAAAATTACAACAGATAGATTAATTAGCTAGTTGATTAAGATCCTAAAATTTATTCACAATTCTAGAGTGACATGCTGAAAATTAATAAACCTATAAACATGATTTATTAGTGATTGAAAAATTGAAGATATTGTATCTCCTATAGGCATGATTTCTACACTCAACAGTATCTCGGAAATTAAATCCTATAGGCATGCTTCTAAGCCAAATGATATATTGAGAATTATTTAAACCCTATAGGCATGGTGTCTAAAATGGCAGAATATTTCGATGCAAAACAAATTAAGGCAATATTCATGTATTTATTCATTTATTATATAAGAGAAACTTTGGTTGAATCAAGTGAAACAATGAGCAATCGCGCATTATTTATTGTTATAATTGAGAAGTGGTCATGGAATTCAACTAACTATATTCTAACGGGAAAATAAAGTTTAAACACGTGACAAACTTTGAACAATAATTAAACAAGATATGGGATTAATGGCAATAGTAATTTTATTTTGTTTTAGTTAGATCTAAAGCAATGTTACAAACGATCAAATAATCACAATCCTATAGGCATGCTTTCTAAATAAGTTGTGATAAAATAAACAAGTAGCACGTAATCCCCTCCCCTTAGACGATCACCCAAAATTATTTCATATATATAGAGTTAGAGTTAGGAGTTTATACCAATTATTACAAAACAATAATATACAAAAACTTAAATTAAGTAAATTCGGCTCGTCTAGTGTTTCCCTCCCGTGGCGACTCTTCTAAATCTTGAACCTTTAGATCAAGATCCTGCTAAGACAAAAGAACACTACCACCAGATACATATAAAATCAAATATGAATAATAAAATATTATTCACATACATGTAGACCCACAATCATTTAAGCAAACCACACATAATATATCACATAGAAGAAGAGGTGAAGAGAACTAACATGGATGCCTCCCTTTATTTGTTTATTTCAAACAATACAACAAAATTTTAAAATAATGCGAAACGGAAATTTAACTAATGGAAAGCAACTAACCAATTGGTACAATATTTTATCAGCAAAGAAGTACTAGCAGCAATCAATTCAAACCAACAACACGGCAGAGAAAGCACTTGAGTGTTTGCAAAGTTCTTATTTACGAAGAGAGAACACCTTTGTTAGTGAGTTTTTCATTATTGGAGTGTTAAAACTGTCCTCAAATAGTGAAAGGGTTCTTCTTTATATAGTAGCAGAGAGGGGCATGGCAATAAGGAAAAGAGAGTAAATTTTTCAATTAACATATTTTCCTTATTTTAAAGGAGAGCCAAATCATATTTATTTTTTAATCTATTTTTTACCAAATATAAAAGCAACTAAATAAGACAAGGATTATCAATTAAACGGTAAACAATGAGCAACGGCCAGCAATAATTTCCTAAGTCAATATTCACCTAATACTAGATTACCATAAATAAACAAGTAAGAATCTATTTAGGACATAATTAAGGGAGGAGGGATCAATTTACAGCAACTATTAACATATCAAATTAGCACTGAAAATTTATACCGGCTTTTTACTTATTAATTTAAGACTTACCATATGCAACTTTCAAAATCAAGGAATTCAATTAGTTAAATTAACCTGTAAGTAAGTTATAATGTCTCAACTATTAATGCTATATAACAAACAACTAAAGGAAATACAATTACACGCATAACAATTACCATATGCAATCACATACAGATTCCAAAGCATATCAATTAGTAAATCCATTTATGCTCTAATTGATTTACACAAGTTTGCTTCTAATTTGAATTAAACTGAGAAGCACAATCGATTAAGGGAGCGGAACAAACTAAAATCAATGAATTATATATCAACATTAACAAATAACCAAGCAATAACAGGCAGATTGATAGGCAAATACAGGATTTTCATATTAATTTTAGAATAAGATTCACAATGATTATTAATTTTCATACAAAGTAAGCATACATCAGAAAAATCAAAATCATATTACAACTAAAAAAGAAGAATAAAATAGCTAAAAGATGAGATGATAATTTTAAAAGAAATGTACTCGGATGGATCTGAATAGATCCGTCTGAACTTTATCTTCACCGAAGATCGATGTTGTTGATGGTTGCTCGTCGTCGGTGCCGCTGGTGGTCTTGCGGTTGCTGCTGGCTTTGCGTTCTCTCCGAGAAAGGAGAAGAAGAGACGGAACTTCGCCAGTCGGAGCTGGTTCTCGAGCTGTTGTTGGCTCTTGCTGACTGGCGCGCGTGGAGGCTGACCTCGCTGATGCTCCCCGCCGGAGTTTCGTGAGGTTGATGTCTGTCGTTGTTGCTTTTGCTGACCGGAGTTTGATGCCTCGCCAAAATGAGAGAAGAGAGGAGGCGTTGGAGCTGCTGTCTTCACCGTACACTACTGCTTCCCTCGCTGGAAAAAGGAGGAGAAGAAGAGAGAGGGGCAACGGGAGAAAAGAAGAGAAAGCGCGAAGGGAGAGAGAGAGGGCGCCAGAGAGGGGAGGGTGGCGTTGCCTCTGGTGGCTCTTTGCCGGCTGTTGTTGTTCTCAACGTCATGCGCGGGCGGAGCCATGGAGGCTACGACGCTTCTTCTTGAAGAGAGGAGGAAGAAAAGCATTAGATTTGGTTTAGGGTTGGGGTTTTTAAGACTGAAATAGGAAAGAAATGAGAAATTAATTTGAACCGTTGAAATAATTTAAGATCAGCGGTCAGGATTGAATATAACGAGATCAACGGTTAGGATTAAAAGACTTGGTGATTTGGGATTGAATTAGATAGGCTAGAATTGGAATAGACAAATGGTTATAATTGAAATGAGAATTTGAATTGGAGTGGCTAGAATTGAAAGAAATTAGAACAGAATAGGCTGAATTTTAAATGATTTGGAAGAAAAACTAAGGATGTGCTATCCAATTAATAAAATACTACACTTATTAAAATATTTTCACATAATTAAACACACCTAAATTCTAAATTAATTCAATACAACAATTTTTTATAAAAATATGCACACTAAAATATATAATTTTTAGACAAAATCGATTTACATTTTAAACTCAAAATAAGTTTTAAAAATACGTATTTAATCGAATAGCACTTCCGAAATGGTTATAGGTCGGTCAAAATTGGGTGTCAACAATAATCTCTTTCTAAAAGTTGGAAGAAGAAGAAGGAGATTGAAGCTAGGTCAAGATCAAGTCTCCAAAGTTCAGGCTTGTAAGGGCTTTTTAATCAAGGTATGGTGGTTTTTCATCCATGGGATCCTTCCTCCCATGGAGTCCCCTAGAATTCCACAATTTGATGAAAGAAGTTCCCAAATTCTAGTTAGGGTTTCTTCCATTGTTGTGGGTTATTATGAATGTTGATCCAATTGAGTGGATTATAATTTTTTATGATTAATTGATAGAATTTCATGTATTTAGGATGAAATTACATGTACCCATGTTTATCCAACGATTTTAGGGTTGAATTGATATAGTGGGTTTGATGACATGTGAGGAAACTCTATGGGTTAGATATATCCTTATATGATTGATGAATTATGAATAGAATTGCTCTAGATTGTAGCATATATGATGAATATGATGATAATTGCTTGAGAGTAAAGCTTAGATGATGATCATGAGATGTAGTGCTTTGAGAGTAAAGCATAGACTATGCATTGTTGATTGTAAATGTTATGATGTGGAAGAGATACTTCCTATAATGAATTGATAAACATGATTGAGTGAATATGAAAGGCTTACTCACATGAATGATTCCAGGTTGAAAGGATTGCTCACCAAAAATTAATCTAGACTAAAATGCTTAATGAATGAAGAGGCTAGAGGTAATTACCCTTCACCTCCATATGAAAGGATAAGAGGCGATTCCCCTACTCCTTAGACTTGAACAACAGGTGAGTCCCCACGTTCTTACTATGATGAAAGGACATGGAGGCGAGTACCCATGCTCTTTATGAAATGATGTGGAGGCGAGTACCCGCATCATATGATGAGGTTGCGGAGGCGAGTACCCGCAATCTAAAAGTAAGTACGGCAAGAGGCGAATACCCATTAGCCTTTATGAACTAGGCATTGAAGCGAATCCCTATGTCTTTAAAAGTAAGTATGATTAATGAGATTATGTTATGGAATTGACTTGTATGGAGTGTTGCTAGATATGCCTTCCATGATGTAAGCTTGACTAGAGGTGGATGACCTATGTCTTGTTAAGTTTAAGTGAGGTTGCTTAAGTAAGTATTCCTCTTTCATTATGATGCTTTATATATACTGATTATGTGTATGCCTTATGTCTTATGTCTACTAATGCTTATGTTTATGTAGTTCATGCTAGCCATCATATTTAGTACTTGATTGTACTAACACATACTCTTGCTTACATTCTTATCAAATGTAGGGTTCGGCGTTCCCGATTCTCACACTTGTGGCTAGGTTCCTAGAGGATTGTGAAGTGAAGCTTTGGTGAGCCCCATTATATTTGAGGATTGGATCACCCTATCTATTTTATGTTTTTCCTTTACTTTTGAGACTATCGTATGGGCTGCGTCCCAAGATTTCTATTTCTTATGTTTAGATGGTTTGAGACAATGTCATGTTAGACTTCCTCTTGCTTTTGTAAAAGATTTTGATTGTATTTGAAAATTTTTAATTCCCGCACCTTTTCTGTTAATTTAGGTTATGATATGCTAAGTGGCTTGTATGAGTCTTCTCAAGGTCTTATACGGCTTGTTACATCTAGGGGGTACCCCTGGGTCGTGACAACCTTTTTCTGTCTTCGCTCCTCTCGGTGATTCTATTGTGGCTAAGAGGATCTATAGAAAGTGTATCATTTCCTTATCCTATAGAGTTACTCTTGTTGACTTGGTAGAGCTTGATATGCTAGATTTTGATGTTATCTTGGGTATGGATTGGTTGCACTCATGTTATGCTTTTATTGATTGTAGAACTCGTGTAGTCAAGTTTCAGTTCCCGAATAAGCCTGTCCTAGAGTGAAAGGGGAGAAATTTGATGCCTAAGGGTTAGTTTGTCTCGTGTCTTAAAGCTGTAAAGATTATTTCTAAGGGTTGCATTTACCATCTAGTTAGGGTGAGGGATGAAGATTCTGAAACCCCTTCTCTCTAGTCAGTCCCCGTTGTTAATGAGTTTCCGGAAGTATTCCTAAATGATTTACTCGGTATTACTCTCGAGTGGGAAATAGACTTCGGTATTGACCTTTTCATAGAAACGCAACCTATTTCTATTCCTCATTACCGAATGGCTCCGGTAGAACTTAAGGAGTTGAAAGAATAATTGAAAGATTTGTTAGATAAGGGTTTCAGCTGACCGAGTATCTCTCCATGGGGTGCTCCAGTTTTGTTTGTTAGAAAGAAAGATGGGTCTCTTCGTATGTGTATTAACAATCGTCAGTTGAACAAAGTGACCATTAAGAACAAGTATCCTTTCCCAAGGATAGATGATTTGTTTGACCAACTTCAAGGAGCAAGTTATTTCTCTAATATTGACCTTAGATTGGGATCCCACCAATTGAGGGTAAAGGAAGAAGATATTCTGAAGACGACTTTTTGAACTCAGTATGGTCATTATGAGTTTTTGGTAATGTCGTTTAGGTTAACTAATGCTCCGGAGGCGTTTTATGGATTTGATTAATAAGGTGTTTAGACAATACCTTGACATGTTTGTGATTGTGTTCATTGATGATATATTGATCTATTCAAGGAGTAAGAATGAGCATATTGATCATTTGAGGATCGTGTTGCAAATTCTTAAGGACCAACAATTTTTTGCAAAGTTTAGCAAATGTGAATTTTAGCTAAAATCTGTAGCTTTCCTTGGTCATATTGTTTCGAGTAAGGGTATTGAGGTAGATCAAAAGAAGATGAATGAGGACAAGAGTTGGCCTAGACCTCTAACTCCTTCGAATATTTGAAGTTTTTTTGGTTTAGCCGGTTACTATAGAAGGTTTGTTGAGGGTTTCTCTTCGATTGCCTCTCCTTTGACAACTTTGACTCAAAAGAAAGCTAAGTTCATATGGTCCGAACAGTGTGAGAAGAGTTCCAAGAGTTGAAGAATAGACTTACTTTCGCGCCGATGTTGACCTTACCGGAAGGGACGGATGGTTTTGTGGTTTATTGTGATGCCTCGAGAATTGGGTTAGAGTGTGTGCTTATGCAAAATGGGAATGTTATTGCCTATGCCTCAAGAAAACTTAAAATTCATGAGAATAACTATCTGACCCATGATCTTGAACTAGCAGCGGTTGTTTTTGCGTTGAAGATTTGGAGGCATTATTTGTATAGCGTGCATATGGATGTGTTTACCGACCACAAGAGTTTGCAATGTCTTTAATCAAAATGATCTAAATCTTCGCCAAAGAAGGTGGCTTGAGCTATTGAAATATTACGACATGAATGTTCTTTATCACCCCAGAAAAGCAAATGTGGTGGCGGATGCTCTTAATCGGTTATCTATGGTAGTGTTGCTCATATTGAAGAAGAAAAGAAAGAGTTGGTTTGAGATGTTCATAGATTGGCCCGATTAGGCATTCAACTAGTGGACTCCACCAAGGGTGGTATTATGGTTCAAATGGTTCTGAATCATCTTTTGTGGCGGATCTAAAGGCCAAGCAAGGTCTCGATCCAATTTTGGTAAAATTGGAAGAGGGTACTTAAGAAATCCATTGAGGCTTTCTCCTAAGAGGGAGATGGTGTGCTTAGATATCAAGGTCGTTTATGTGTTCAGAATGTTGATGACTCGAGGGAACAGATTTTGACAGAAGCTCATAGTTCGCGGTATTCCATTCACCTAGGAGCCACCAAGATGTACCTTGATTTGCGGGAGGTCTATTGGTGGAATGGGATGAAGAAGGATATTGCGGAGTTCGTGACTAAGTGTACTAATTGTCAACAAGTGAAAGTTGAGCATCGGAAACTGGGAGGTTTATCTCAAGACATTAGCATTTCTACTTGGAAGTGAGAAGACTTGAATATGGACTTTGTAGTTGGTTTGCCTCGCAGCCGGCGGCAACATGATTCAATTTGAGTGATAGTATATCGGATGACGAAATCGGCTCATTTCCTTCCCGTTAAGGTTTCCTATACGGCGGAGGACTATGCCAAGTTGTACGTGAGAGAAATGGTAAGGTTACATGGAGTGCCTTTGTCCATTATTTCCGATCATAGTACTCAGTTCACTTCTCAGTTTTGGAAGTCATTCCAAAAGGGTCTTGGCACTAAAGTGAAGCTTAGAACGACTTTTCATCCACAATCCTATGGGCAAGCGGAAAGTACTATCCAAACTTTGGAGGATATGTCAAGGGCTTGTGTAATAATTTTAAAGGCAATTGGGATGACCATTTACCATTGATTGAGTTTGCCTATAACAATAGCTATCAATCAAGTATTGGTATGGCTCCATTTGAGGCATTGTATGGTAGGAGGTGTTGATCTCCTATAGGATGGTTTGAGGTGGGTGAAGTTTCCCTAATAGGTCATGAGTTGGTACATGAGGCCATAGAGAAAGTTCGACTTATAAGAAAAAGGTTGAAAACGACTCAAAGTCGACAAAAGTCATATGCCGATGTGAGAATAAGGGATCTTGAGTTTGATGTTCATGATTGGGTTTATTTGAAAATCTCACCCATGAAGGGTGTAATGAAGTTTGGCAAGAAGGGGAAGCTTAGTCCCCGATATGTAGGCCCATATCAAATTTTGAGGCGTGTTGGTAAGGTTGCTTATGAGTTAGATTTGCCAAATTAGTTGGCATCGGTGCATCTAGTTTTCCATGTCTCTATGCTTAAGAACTGTGTTGGAGATCCGACATCTATAGTTTTCTTAGTAGGTTTGGGATAACTTTTTCTTGCATTGTATTATTTGGTCTGTGTACCGGAACTGATTCCACGGCCTGTGGTCTAGAAACCGTAGGTCAGGTCAAAACTCTCTGACCACCAACGACGAGTGTGCAAGACGGGCCGTTGGTGAGTCCACGGTCCGTCGGTGGTGAGTCGTGGGTCAGGGTTCAGCAGTTAAGTCCAAGGGAAGTTGGGTCTTTTCCTAATTAATTAGTTCCTATACTACGTCGTCTTACGCTTCACTAAGACCCTAATATAAGTATTTTCAACCCCCAAATTGGCCTATTCACTTCATTCTTCTAAATTCACAAAAGAAGAACTCTCCAAAATATTTCTCTCTAAAGAAACTTGAAGAAGAAGAAGGATTCAACCTAGGGTTTTAAGTCAAGGTCTCAATTCCTCCACTAAAGGATAGCATTTGGACTCAAGGTATGATAGTTTTCATCTATGGATTCCTTCCATTCATGGAGTTCCCAAATTCCTCTATTTCTAAAGGTAGAATTCCTCAATTGAGTTAGGGTTTTCTTCAATTATCATGGGTTCTTTTTATTATTGATTTAAATGATTGAATTATGATCTATTATGCATGAATTGATGAAATACTATGATTTTATGATGATTTCCCCATAAACCCATGCAATCTCCTTGTTTTCAAGACATGAATCATATGATGTGGGATTTTGATCTTAAAGGAAGAGTTGTATTGCAAGCTTTACATGAATTTATGATGAAATCCATATCTAACTCATGTTTTCTAAGTATTGATGATTGAAAGTGGGTTTTCAACCTCAAGAGGTAAATTATGGACTTATGCATTTTCTTATGAAATCTATGCATATGTTTTAAGGGTGCTTTGAGAGTAAAGTGTCAATGATGATGTTGTTGAAAGGACATTCTCATAAACACATAACTAGAATGATATGAAAGGTTTTCTCACATAGAAAGGATTCTTAGGTTGAAAGGCTTTCTCACGTAATTGAATCAAAGAGTAAGAGCTATCCTAATGAACTAGCTTGGATTGGTTGTTCAAGGACACTTTTACAAGAATAATGAGGTCAAGTAAGAAATGACTATTCCGTGGGATTTATGCTTAGCACCGATAAGATATTGATAATGAGATGGAAACTCTCCCGTAGTAGAGGCTGGGTTTCTAGAAGCGATCTAATGAGATGGAAGCTCTCCCGTTAGTAGAGGCCGGGTTTCTAACAGCAATCTTCTTATCCCTTAACTATGTGCCCTCATAGGTTGATTAGCTAGTGGATCCACTTAAGCTAGAAGTTCATGGTTTTACCTTGGCAAGTAGGGACAACCCTTTTCGGTGTGGGAGACACCGGGGGATCATGTTATAGCTCACATGGTCTCTATGTCGGTTAAGGCTAATTCCCCACATTAACAATGAACTAAGGTAACTTTAAGAAGTATCACATATGAGTTCAAAGGTTTTAAAGATGATGTTATCTTGCATTGACCATAGTTTTATGACTTAGGTTTTCTAACCCTTTTATATCATGTTTTAGCTTGGTCAATTGCATGTCATGAAACAAAATGTCAGTTTTAGCATGTTTTAAATGTTTTATGCATAGCTATCATACTTGGTACATTATTTTGTACTAACGCATACTCTTGCCTACATTTTCTCCAAATGTAGGGTCCGACGGTCAGATTTCTCAGATTCGTGGCTAGTGATCAATTTCGAGATTCCCGAGCTTTGGTGAGTCCTCATGCTTCAAGGATGGATTCTATTATTTTCAGTTTGTTTCATGTATTTCTCTTTTGGACATGATATATGGGCTAGGCCCAATTTCATTCGATTGTATTAGATGGCTATGATGAGACACGTTTATTAGACTTCCGCTTTGCCTTTATAAAATATTTTGGACTTGGACTATTATTTTACTCTTATTGTTCTATTTCTTGTGTGATTAAAGCTAAGTGGCTTGTATGGAGTCCGTCGGGGTTCTATAAGGCATGTTACATCTAGGGGTACCCCTGGATCATGACAATCAATCTATCAATCTATCTATCCATCCATCCATTCATCCATCCATCTATCAATCTATCTATCAATCTATCCATCCATCCATTTTAAAAACATGAACACCATAATCTATCTATCTATCTATTTTAAAAACATGAACACCATAACTTGAATGTTAAATTATTATGGTATCTCCAACTTAAAATATTCAATTTAGTATATCTTTTATATTTTATATCATATTACATTTATTTAAATATTCATATTATAAAGAGAAAATGGTCTAAAACCCCCCCAACCTATACTCGAAATCTCAACTACACACTCCAACTTTGCGGGTGTCCTATTACCCACCTGAACTTTATATTTCTCTATTTTATACACACCTAAGTGCTGACCTGTCATGGGAGGTGTTCTCACCTCCTCTAGGCGCGTTAAAAGGTTAATTTTGACGAAAAATTCCTCCTTCTCCAATGGTCATCTTCCCCACTTTTAAATAAACCGTTATTTCTTTTTCCCCACCATTAACCCTTGTTCCTTATATAAAAAAAATCACAATTTCCTCTCAAAATTAAGTAGGGTTTAGTTGCTAATGTTTATTTCTACTTCAAATCTTGAATTTAGGATTTGTAATATGCTCTAATTTCTTATTTAGGTCTCTAATTTGAATTTTGAATTTTCTCGAAATTCATCAAAAATGGCAAATG